>JAULBR010089683.1:0-12522 GCA_032355825.1 Melanodrymia aurantiaca
ATTCCAGTACTTGCTATTCAATTCTCCATCCAGTAAGAAAACTGCTAATCACAATTTTCAAAACAAATTGCACCCTGGGATTATTGTATGTGTCTCATTGCTATTAGTATGGGTGTTAACTGTCAGTCAGGAGACTGAATTCAGTCGCGGGATAAATTCTCAAAAAATTATTAATTAAAAAAACTTACATTTTTTAATGTAATTATAAATATAAGACCAAACCTTAATATAATGCATATTTTCAGTCATACAATTTCACTTTATGGGATAGTGTACATAAAAGACCCCTTGCTGTTTTTCGGTAAGAGTAGCCCATGAAGCGGCTGACACCCAATAGCAGATGTATTTTTTCATGCTGGAGTGTCGTTAAACATTCATTCATTCCCATGAAGCGGCAAAAGCGGGTTCCTTCTGAGACCATGTGTCAATATAACCAATGCGTCTGACATCTAATAACTGCTGATTTATAATCGATGTGTTTCTAGTGGTGTCGTTAAATAAAACAAGCTTTACTTTACTTTTACAAATTCACTTTTGTTAACACCCATGTATTAGTGATAATGTGCATTTATAGTCTGCTGAATGTGCAAATCAGTACGGAATTATGACAGTGTTAGCTGACATGTATGGCTTTTGCTGAAAGTTCCAAAACCTGTGTGTAAAGCTTGTCTCTGCAGTAATGTATGTTTAAACTCGTATAAATTGACAACTGTTTCGAACAATACAGCAAGTGTTAGAGAGCTCTGCACTATGCTCTCATTATTACCATCTCGGCATGTGTAAAAACTGTAAAATAGCTCATATTCCTGGTTGTAAATTTCAGCGATTTCGAAAAACAAATCAACTCGCAATACATAATGTTCACCATTGTCTTTTGTAATGCATATTTTTGCTAGTAATTTTTTGATGAAATCTTGTAGTTATCGTGAATAAATAACGAAAAAGAAAAATGCAAAAATGACGTACATGTACATACTTATAATAGCTGTTTTACACAATGGATATTCCGTTATGGAATTACCTTTTGCACGAAACAAGCCTTGATGATTTTCCAGCTTGTGGGAGCGTATGTGAGCCGAGCTCCACCAGATTACCTGGAGAAGTTCCTCCGAATGGAAGGTTTCTATCTGCTGGCCTGTCAGCTACATCAGTACCCAGCGAGACAGGAGCATGTTGAGGCTGCACTATCCATCTTCCTCGGACGAGACTTCTCTTTTGATTCTGGGTAAGTCTTGTGCTCTTTACACATTTTTAGTACCATACTGTTTTGCAGTATACATAAGCCTTGCGTTTCTTAACGCGGGTGTTAGGCGAACGTTTTGCCGCTTGGTCTAAAAAACGGTATGTTAGCGCTCTACTTTACAGGTTTGTCAGGATAATAGACCGTTTTTTACACCAAGCGTCAAAACTTTCGCCTAACGCCCACGCTAAGAAACGTACAGCAGATGTTATAGGGAGACTGATGTAGCTCACTGAATCGACATTCTCATGTTGACATTGTTTCTGCCATTCCAACCAGTGGAAAAGTGCATATAAATGATACCTTCTAAAGATAAAAAATAATTCTATGTGGCAGCAACAGGTTTCTCCTGAGAAATAACTGTTAAATGTGTCATGCATACATGTACATGCAATTGCTGTTGTTAATCAATGTGATCTAGTGGTGTCATTAAATGAACTAACATTCAATATCATAAAGATATTACACTTTGACATCATCAGTCCCCCGTTTGTCTATCAATCTGTCCAGACATCTATTCATCTGTTTCGTATCAAGAGTTGAACCAAGCTCAGCACAAGGGTTTCCACCTCAGTTGTATACGGTTAAAGGATCGATTCTCCTCAGTGGACTCATTGCTATTTTTCATTTGAAGCACTGACACATGTCTGGTTCATCAAAGGCTGTGGTACACTGTATGTACTATCCTGTCTGTGAGCATGACTAGTACATCAAAGGTTTTAGTGTGCTCTATCCTATCTGTGTTAAGACTTTAATTATTAAAAAGAAAATGCTTCTTTGTGATTGTAGTTTCAAAAGTAAATACAACATTGATGTTTATACAATTTTTTTTGTCTGTAGGTTCCAGTTTGAGCATCTAGCACAACTTTCAATCATTCAGCAGTCGTCACCAGTTTTGTTTCTGTCTCTGTTGGAGAAAACAGCTCATGATGTAGCTCTTTGTCGCAAATCACTGCAATTCTTATTTCAGGTACGCTATACATGTAGTCTATAATTGTGCAAAAGAAATATATATTATATTTAGGGCGGTTGTGTAATCTGTGAGTTTTATTTCATCTTAAACGTCAAACTCTGAACCTATTACATGAATTGTTTCTTTATAATTACTTTCAGACTAATTTTCTGTTGAGGTAAATGTTTATTAAGGCAAGGAAGTGCAATCTTTGCAACGTGCAAGAGTTTATGGGATAATTTAACTCAGTGCACTTTACTCACCGGTGGATCAAAGTTGGGGAACTAGATGGATCAGTGCCCTTCCTCATATAAATCTATATATAGTGCCTTTTCTCTAATACCTCATCCTGAAATATATGCACTTCTCTAAGAAATATGCCCTGGAACACACAAAGATACAAAAAACCTGGCCAGACTGAGGCTCCCGTGAACACCTATATTTTACGGGCAAGTTCACAAAGAACACTAAATTGGGCCATATAAGCCCTGAAATCGCTAGACTTTTTTTCCCCCGCAAATATTAAATAAATTACCAAAAATACATCGATATCTAGTTTCCTTTGTTGATCTCGAACGTTGGTGTGTAAACAATGCCAAAATGATACCAACGATTCATTCGTAAAACATCGTCAATGTTAAAGAAATAAACATATCTTTCACATG
Source organism: Melanodrymia aurantiaca (assembly GCA_032355825.1). Classification (NCBI taxonomy): domain Eukaryota; kingdom Metazoa; phylum Mollusca; class Gastropoda; order Neomphalida; family Peltospiridae; genus Melanodrymia; species Melanodrymia aurantiaca. The sequence continues at coordinate 2,858 of JAULBR010089683.1, forward strand.
AAAATGTCCCTAAATTTTACTTACATTGGCCCTAAAAGCCCCTAAATATAGGAGTGAAATTTCTGTATGAACCATGTTTTCTTTAAATTTCAGGTGATGCAGACGTCTCCGATTCTAACAACAGTATTTCTAGAGCAAGGCCTGTCAGAAGTGTTGTGTAATCTCATAGCTACAGTCCAGAGAGAAAGCAACCAGTGAGAACATACATTTACATCTTTACATATCCTAATAACGAAAGATTTGTTGTTTGATTCTTAATCTTCTTACGTCTGAATACTGAATGCGACAATAGTTGACATTCTATTAACACACTGTACATGTATACTGCATACATGCGCTTCACAATTTTAGTCAGTAATATTTGGTGTTGGATATTTTTTTTGGGCATAAAAATTACCAATACAGTTGGTGAGGTAATATAATTTATATATAAAAACGATACATTTATACTAATGTACACTTTATTTAAGACATTTTATGGCACATTATTATGTTTTATGGCAATGTGTTTCAGATCTGTTCACGTAGATGGATGTGATGAGAGTCGGCCTATTCTGAGTGATGTCCAGATAGTTCTGTGTATACTGGCAGAAAACGAGTTCAGGTCTCAATATTTTTCAGTCACAATCATGATTAACTGCATTATCAATATTAGTTGAAGTAAAATTTTAAATTTAAGAATATGTGCATGCAAACATTGTTGATTTTCACTTAAATCAATAACATGTTGAATAAAACAAATATTTTATTTAACTTAATTATGCTAATAAGTTTGTCTTTATTGTAATAAATGAGTTGTCTCTATAGCTGCATCTTGTTCACTTTAGTTGGAGTGGAGTGAGTCACTACCAACAACTGGAGGATCTAGTCAATCTGATGAAGGCTCTAGAAGACAAGGAATTGGTATTTGGTGAGTTATTGATGGCCCGAGAATTCTGTCATTTATTATATAGTTATAAACATCAACAGAAATTTAATGTCAAAAAGTCATTACATTACGTAAATTGTTTCTGTTTAACAATGTACAGATTGATCTCCAAAACATGCACCTGGTTAGTTGGAACATTTGTACGGTCATGCTATGGTCCAGAGATGCAGCAGAGTAGAAATGTTTTGCACGAATCTTCGTAATTGAGAGTGTTCAACCATATTTGCAAGTTAGTAAGAAGAATTTTGTGTTCTTGTAAATGATCCATTGTCATTCAGTAAAAGTAGCCTATCATAGGACAGTACATGTATGTGGTGGAAGCGGGTTTCCTCTGTGACTAAGTGTCAATATAACCATGAATTTGACATCCAATAACCACTGGTTAATAATCAATGTGTTCCTTTTGGTGTTGTTTAACAAACAAGCTTTATGTTTGGCAGATGGTGATGGGAAGCATGCTCAGAGCCTGCGAGTCTTGCAGTACGCTGTTGTAGGCAAGGTGCTGGAGTACATAGAACTGGAGAGTGATGAACTGAGTCAGAAACCTCTCAGTTGGTTCTCCATGTCCGTCAGCAGTTCATCCAGCGTAGGATATGGTAAGGTCTATTTTTAAACTCCATCACATGAGTGGGAGGTAAAGGCAACTTGTTAAGCTTCTGCCAACCATTTTTTCGGACTTCTAGTCTCCTTAAAGGCGGAAACCCTATTGCTTATGTTTAGATGTTTAGATAGTGAGAAATGAAGGGAATGTTTAATCGTGTTCTGGAATATTACTATTTATATCAATAGTATGAGGTGTGAGATAGATGTTAATTCCTACACATTGTTTAGTCTGGTTTAGACAGTGCTGGTTTATATCGGGTGCTGGTTTATATGGGGTGCTGGATTAAGTAGAGTGATGGTTTAGACAGTGCTGGTTTATATCGGGTGCTGGTTTATATGGGGTGCTGGATTAGGTAGAGTGATGGTTTAGACAGTGCTGGTTTATATCGGGTGCTGGTTTAAATGGGGTGCTGGATTGGGTAGAGTGATGGTTTAGACAGTGCTGGTTTATATCGGGTGTTGGTTTAAATGGGGTGCTGGGTTAGGTAGAGTGATGGTTTACACTGCTGGCTTTATCGGGTGCTGGTTTAAATGGGGTGCTGGATTAGGTAGAGTGATGGTTTAGACTGCTGGCTTATATCGGCTGCTGGTTTAAATGGGGTGCTGGATTAGGTAGAGTGGTGGTTTAGACAGTGCTAGTTTAGACAGGGTGCACATCCCCACCTTTCTCCCATCTTCCTATATCACTGTTAATATTTATTTTGTTTTTTCACTCATATTAAATAAAACAATTATATGTAACGAGAATGTTGAACAAATTACAGGTAACCATAAACGAAGTCCCCGCACTTCCCGACGCTCACATCTCCCAACCCTGACAACCTCAAACGCTTCTCTCCTCACCCATCAACGAACCGGTGGCATTTTTCAAAGTGGTAGCTTTTCAGATGTGCCCTTTGACGAACCGACTGTGTCTGGCGTCGAGACGGACGGTTCATCAGACTCCCTCACCAGGCGGACGATACAGAGGAGTCCCTCACAGCACGTAGTAGTCACGTCGCCCCAGACAACGTCGCGGCTGTCCTTCCTCTTCGGGAAAAACAAGAAGATTATGCATACGCCGATCAGCCACTCGGAACTGTTGGAGCGGTTCAAGAAGTTCTTGCTCTTCGCTGTCGATTTGGTTGTGCTGAAAGGTACTTTATTATACAAATATTTGGAATGAGTAAATATCTTTATTAATGATCACAAACTTGAGCTACCAGGAGCTAAACCTATGAACAAATTATAGTTTAAAAACAAATATGCTCCAAAAGATTTTACACTTAGAGTCAAATTATGACAGCAGCAACTTTTGAAAAATAATATAATTCCAAGTTTTGTATGAATTCCAAAGTTTTTGCATTCCATTATTTCAATAAATATATAGCTCAAAGTAAATTTTTTTTACACTTTTGGTTAAATTATAAATTAGAGTATTCAATCTCGCAAATTAATATTTTACAATTAGATTGCTCAAGATTGATGTACAGTTAAGCTAAACTCTGTTTGACCTTTCATAAAATGTATGGTGATAACCCATTTCATCCATGTAACGATAGATAATTTTATCCTTTTTTGTATACTTTTCAGACCGGCCAGAAATAATTAAGCCAGTGGAAGAAAAATCGCCAATGTTTTTCAGCAAGAATTCTAATCTGGATGATAACTTCCTCACAAAACTCTTCATATTTACATACAGGGCACTGGAGTGTTCCTTGGTATGATCATTAACAAACTGTTTTAAAATTTTCCAAAAATAAATATCAAGTAAATGATTTCCAATTTGTATCATCAGAAACATTTATTTTACATACTGTTTTTCTAATACAGCAAGTCGCATATAGGTGAAATAATCCTGAAGCGACTTTAAACTTCAAATCATTCATTCATTCTAATACAGCAAAGCACCTATCGACTACTAATTCTACTTATGAAATAGTGTACATACAATTATTAACACACAGCTCATTTGATGTACAGTGGATATGTTTTGACAGTATGCTTATTGCTTTTAATTACTATATTATACATTATTGTTTTGAAATAATTGAAATTTTAAGCGATTTTTCTTGTATCACCGGTGTTGACTACATGATTAAGAAGTACAGAGATAATAGTTATAGCTAATAATCATACTTAAATATATGAAATGATTTGTGTACAGCAGTTGCCTCAACCAAACAGTCATCTAGGCATGGTTAGGTGCCTAGGCACAGGCAGTAATTAACATCACTGGCTCCATAAGCCTAAGCAACACCCCCTCTCAATCCTGGCTACTGGCCTGCTATGGACGTCAGTTTTGGATATATCTCTACATGTAGGTATAGTCTGAGGGTCGTCCAGCCAGAAAAATGTTCATCTAGACCCTTGTCAGTCATTTGCCTAGGAGATTTTGGCGATCTGCCGAAGCCTAGGCGACTGTTTGGTTGAGACCACCACTGTATGTTTGATACATGTTACATGTTAGTTGTGATTTCAGGATAAGAGTGGATCTAACAGAAAGACGAGGAATGTGATAATGTGGGGAGCCAGAGATCTCATCAGACAACAGGTCTGTCGTTTGATCGTCTACAGTCAAACATGTCTATAAAGACCACTCTATATACCTACAAACATGGCCTGTATACACTAGTGTCTTTTTTATACAGGTTGACATACTGAATAACGGATCATATATTGCATCTGTAAATGTTTGCGATTTCGAAAAAAGTACGTATTTACAGTATAATGATTTGTATACAAAAAGGATGTGAATCTGAAAACAAATAATTGTTATATAAAGGTGATAAAAGAAATATTTGATATCCAGTGACTATATTCTACGTGTCGATCATTAATCATTATTGCATTATTATTATTATTATTATATTTGTGTTTAACGATACCCCAGCAAGAAAAAAGGTATCAGCTATTGGGTGTAAAATTATTGTAATGTACTGATAATCACGAACATTCAAATTCTTCTTCCTTCCCTAGTTCATTTTAATCAGAATGCACGTTTCTACTGAAACATCATACACCCGACTGGTCACAGTCCACTACCAAGTAAATAGACACAGCTTCTGTAATTGATTGATTGTTTTTTTTTTAATAGTTTGCCAGATTGCTGTTGTGTATGGTGTCGACGAGAGTTAATTTTAATGTGCGACTCTACGCGTTGTCGTTCATCATGGGAGAGAGTCGAGGCAGAGAAATCATCAAAATGTGTGCATCCGTTCAGCACTTGGTAAATTTTAAAACCATCTTACTTCATATTTTCTATGTGTTTACTTTGTTTACTAACAAGTACATAATGTGTAATAACTCATTATCTTATTTACGTAGCAGAAAACGTAGGTTCTGCAAAATCTTTTTTAGATTATATTTTAAAACTATTTTAAAAAATATTTTACAAGAGGTTATATAAATGTTAATGCAGTGAAACCAATCTAAACTGAACACACTTGAGACAAAGTAAATATTGAGTTTAGATGGGTGTTCAATGTACTGAGTTTTACAATAAAGGGCCTTACATGTATTGTCTTACGGAACGTTGAAATCAGATCGGTTTAGACGGAATTCTGGTTTTTCGAGGGATCCGGTTTAGATAGGTTTAACTGTACTTTACATATTTTATAGCCATCACTGTTCACTTTATCTTCACCCAAGTGTAACACATGAATGTAATTTGCCCTTGGTACATGTAAGCTCTGATTTAATCAATATTTGTATTATTATACAGGGAGTGGAGCTGGGTTATTTTCTGTTTGATTTGTTAACGACATGGCGTGATTGGCTGATAGGACCGCAGCGAGAGCAGGGATGTGGTTTACTTAACGTCTTGAGACGTCTCGGCTACGCGGTCTTTAGAACAGATCAGACCCTGACTACAGAACAAACAATAGTTCTTGCAGAGGTTGGTTAATTAATATTATATAGATCTTGTTTCTTTACACCCCAAAGCTGATTTTCAGTATATTTACAATGTAAAATTATTCCTCTTAATGTAAAATCAGTCAGAAAATCAACTTCAGATTCAGTTAATACAGGATAAATAGTTGTAGATGTTACTTAATGGTTTTAAATATATCTTTTTAATGCAATGTTGTGTGTAGGGTCTTGCACAATTGATACATGTATAGCAAATTACCAACTATTTCACTTCTGCATACATGTAGATTAAATTTAATATTTTTTTGCAGGACAAAAGAAACATTGACTCCAGGTTTATTAAAGAGAAGGTTCTGTGGCATCAGAAAAAGGAAACTGTTACTCAAAGGTGATAGGTTATGACGAGCTTAAGTCACAGCCGGTTTTTTTTGGATTCGATAACAAAACACACAAAAAATGATTTTACTTGGATTTTGTCACAATTGTCTGCAGGTTCAAGCAGGGATGAAAACAATTATATTTACTGGTGTTGAATATTGTCCAAAGAATATTTTATTTAAATTTAATCCACGATTGTCCTGTGAAGTGTTTGTTGTAAACTATTCACACTATCAAAGCTAAAATAATATTTGTAAAGTTTTTTTACCCCATCTATATCGATATTGAAAATGGTTAAAAGTTCAAATCTACTCAGAAATATCATAATGGTGGAAAACATAATATGGCCAACTTGGCTTACTGTTCAATGCTAAAAAAACAGATTGGAGATTTAATTTTATTAATCAATTATTTATTCCCATGTTACCTCTTCAATTTGTGTAAAAATGTGTATTATGTTATAAAATAAAATAAAAATGTTAAATAATATTTTTTTTTAAATTAAATATTTTTTTTATTCCCATTAATTTAGAATGTCAAATATTTGTGTTGGCAATTTATTTCCCGTGTAGGATTGAGCATAGGTTTGAGAAACATACGAAGTCAATCGCTGAGCAGGCCATGGCTGTGACATGCAGGGTGACACAACTGCAGAATATACAGCGGAAGAAACTGATAGAACACATCAAGAAGAACATGACCGAACAGATACAACTGAAACATTCCTGGCAGAAGCTGATACAGAACCTAACACATGAAAGGTGCTCACAGATCATAGTTACAGTGTAGTTAGTTATAACTTATTTACGTGTTTATATCCAATTACGGTTCAAGCACATCTGTCATTGTTAGTTACAGAGTCCAGCTGCCTCGACTGCCTGTCTTGGACAGAGTTTAGTGTTAGTATTAGAGAGGAAACGTGCTACTCCAAATTGATACGTAACAAGGAAGTTTTTATATGCACAGACAGGACTGTACATACCATAGCCTTTGACATCTGTCAAAAAGATTTGACCCGTTTAAGGTATCAAAAACCTTGTACATATCACAAATTTACTAACACACAACACTTGCATCGAACTGAATTATTGCTGTTTTTGTCTCCTACTAATGAAAACATTGTATAATCAGACACTTTTAAATAATACTTTTGAATAAAATCACTTGACGGCCATGTTGAATTGAACAGGTCTGTGTGGTATCATGGGGAGTCCTACCCATGTACTTGGCAGCTCGATCCCACAGAGGGCCCCGGAAGAACCAGAAGACGACTTCAGCGCAGTCATCTTGGACTTGAAGCCAAGTATCTTACAGCCGACTACAAGAAACATGCTGGTAAGAATAAATTTATGCTCAAATTTATACTCAAATGGTGGCATCCGAGTTAGTGAAGTGTCTTGACTTCTCGAAAAAGACATCTCTAACATTGTGAAAGATGAGAAATCTCTCGTGACCATCTCTATCACTGTGGAGTGGGCATAGCTCAGTGCAAGAACATCCACTTGAGGCTCGATGGGTCGAATTATCAATCCTCAGAGGACCCGTTGGGTTATTTCCCGTTCCAACCAGTGTTCCACGACTGGTCTATCAAAGTCTGTGGTGTGTGTTATGCTGTCTGTGGGGAAGAGCACATAAAAAATCTCTTGCTGTTATTCGAAGTGAGTAGTCTATGTGGTGGCGAAAGGTTTCCTCTGTGACCAAGTGTTGATGCAACCATGCGTTTGACATCCAATAACCGCTGATTAAATAATCAATGTGTTTCCAGTTGTGTCGTTAAAGAAACAAACTTTATCTTATCTCTATCACGGTAGTGTAATAACTATTTATATTTTTAAACATATTTTAGCACTAGGGTTATGTATGATCCCACCCACTGGACTGGATATTTATGAAGTTTGTTCTATCTGTTGTCTTGCAGAGTCGGAGAGTGTCGACCCGCCTCTGATGTTTCTGTTTCAAGACGACCACCAAATGTCGGATTCAGCAGCACTTATCTACAGACTGCACACAAATGAGAAAATACAGTACGCCTTTTAGCATATTATAAACCAGGAAAACGTTTCGCATGCATTCAATTTGCATGTAGTTCGTGCCCAATCTCAATTCGCGAATTTTTTAAGCACACATAATTTTCCATCTTATAATGTGCTTTTATGTACCGACGGTCGTTCGCGAAATTTAGATGTTGTGAACATGCGCTTAGTGGCGTATTCACGAAATTTAAACCTTGCAATATTGATACTGTTTACAGTAACAGCCATCTTTATGTTGTGTTGTTTATGCTTTGATGAGTTTATGTAAGTTATATAAATGTGTGACATTAACAAATACATGATGGAACAGCGATTATAGTTCAACGTTGATATATTGGTCTATGACTTCACCATTAATATTGTTAATCTAAATTTATTACAGTCAAACCTGTTATAAAAGCCACCTCTAAATAACAGCTATTTGTCTATATAAGGCACTCAAGATATGTCCCATTTGTATATCCATTTATGTGTTTGAGCTGTATATAAAGGCTACCTGTGCATTAAGACCACTTTGTGTAGGTTCATTGACTGGCCTTTATAGATAGGTTTGACTGTACATGTATATTAAAACAAAATTTGTTCTATAATGTATTGTCATTCTATCCTAATTATGTTTACAATTTTGGCATCAAAAGTGAGATCACATGACAACAGAGTGAAGTGGGTTATACGCAGTCATTTCCATATAGACAGAGGAAAAACCACTGTCCTTGTTTGTCTACGTAACTGCAGACATTTCTTGTATGATTATAAACATCAACGGAAATTTCAACATGTCATTATATTACTTAAAATTGCTTTGTGTACATCATACGAATACATCACTAAAACCTGCAACTAACTAGTTAGAACATGTCTATGGTCACGCTATTGTCTGTAAATGCAGCGGAGCGGAGACATTATTTTGGTGCCAAAGTGGCTGATTGAGAGTGTTTAAGCAATGTTTGAGATGGCATGCACTGTATTTGGTTTACATGTTTGTGTTGTACAGGTACACCTGCAGATGTATGGCTGTGTCGCCTGCCAGTGAGAGTAAAGGCGAGCTTCTTGTTGGTAAGTATCTTTTATATTATTATACAGTGTATTTTTCATTAATTGTTTAAATAAAAAAATATTATTATCCTGGCGGTAGTTTTTTTTCTGGCTACGAGAAACGGAAAAGACACCATTAACTTGATGTGTATAGATTGGCAGAGTTGACCATTTTAAAAATAAATAGCAATTAAATATATACATTTTTTTTTCAATTTTAATGTTCTGTTTCCAATTTTTTATTATTTTATTTTAGGTGAAATGTCAATCTTCTTTGTGGCTGATGAAGCAATTACAGATGCCAATTACACACAGGTGACAATTTAAATTTCTCCACTAATACAATTTTACCTTTGTTTCTGACACTCTGCCCTTTATCACAATTGTAGCTCTGTTTCTGACAGTTATAGTACTGTTTCTGACAGTTATAGCACTGTTTCTGACAGTTGTCACACCCTTCTAGCACTCTTAGCACTGCACTTTCTGACACTCGTAGTGATAATGCTATTTCCGACACTTAGCACTGTTTCTAATATTCATAGCACTGTTTCTAATATTCATAGCACTGTTTCTGATATTCATAGCACTGTTTCTAATATTCATAGCGCTGTTTCTAATATTCATAGCACTGTTTCTAATAATTATAGCACTGTTTCTAATATTCATAGCACCGTTTCTAATATTCATAGGACTATTTCTAATATTCATAGCACTGTTTCTAATATTCATAGCCAGGGGTGCTGAAAGTACTCGCCCGCGCGCCAAATGCGAGTAAAAATTCTGACGGACGAGTTAAGAAATGCAACTACCAGTCCGACGGGCGATCCGTATTTTTC
>JAULBR010089694.1:0-12521 GCA_032355825.1 Melanodrymia aurantiaca
ACTGGCTGGAACGGAAAATAGCCCATAAAAATGTTTTCGCTGTGGAGGATCGATCTCTCAACCCATCCCGCCACAGGCAGACATTCTACCTCTGAGCTACGTCCCGCTCCCATATAACAAATGTATGCCATTATCTAAATAAACAAGGACAGTGTTTTATCTTCTGGTAACAAAGTTTTGTCGCATATAACTCGTTTTACTCCATCATAATCGTTATTGTGCTTTTTGTATCAAAATGATGACTGATGGTCTTTAAATAAAGTCAAACATTGTACCTAAAACTATCTGTCTTTTCATGACTATTTATAATTGTCCTGCCAATGAAGCTTAATGCTTGTTGCCAAATACACTACATGTATTTGATTCTGCATCTCCTTCGGTCTCCTGACACTGCACCCCACCCCACCACACCCACAAAGAAATCTGTTGTGATCATTAATAATAATTTTTTATTAAAATTTCTCTTATTTAAATTATCATGACTGCAATATCAATAAAAGATAAAATGATCTGTATAAATTATGTTCCTGTTGCTCTCTGCAATAAATATATCCTCTTTACATGCTACTCTGTAGCATGTACAGTTGTAATTCAGATCTAACTATAATAATATCAAATTAACAGAGCCATCTGTTAAGTGAGATTATAAACAAATTTAACATATTTTACGTAAGCAAGTGTGTTTCAGATATAATGGTATCTTATTAACAGATCCGTATGTGAAAATTGCTGTGTATCAGGGTACGAAGCGACTCAAGAAAAAGAAAACCACAATTAAGAAAAACACTCTGAACCCATACTACAATGAGTCGTTCTCATTTGAGGTTCCGTTTGAGCAGATCCAGGTACCTTTCCGTACAAGTTTGAATTATTGACATGTTTTGTTTTTCAACTTTCTCTTTCAAAGTTATTTTTGTGATGGTTGCCCATGCTGCCTTGTATTTTTCTACATGATGCCACATTGATACTTAACGATCAAACATTTCTTTCTCTTGGTCTACAGGTAATTAAATATACTGGATAATGTATATAATTACATGTATGAGGGATGGTTTTAAATTTTGTGACTTCTATAGACCAATTTTTTATGGGAGATGATGTCTGCTTGAAAGAAGTTGTTAATTTAGTTTTAAATGGATATAAACTTAATTTAGTATTTAATAGATATTTTTATACATTTGACGTGAGGAAATATTATAATATACATGTATATCAGGGTTTGGAAAAATAAAATTAATAATTGGTTCAATGTATGATGTCTTGAGTACACCCTTCTCTAAGACGAAAAACAAATATATCAAAGTTTTTATTGTCAGTAAAAATTGCAGCTTTTTAATTAGTTCTAAAGAAAAACTGTAATAATATTTTTTTTTTTTATATAAACTTTCAATTGAAATGGGTTTTTAAAATACCGGGTAATATTTTATTTCAATCTTTTTTTAATGTTTGGCTACAATCACACCATAATGTATTATTTTAGTTTTTAACAACTTACTTCTGTTTAGGCAGACACATCTAACAATACGTGCATGATGGACGTCTAAGTGAAATATTTGCATTATTGAGTCTTCATTCTGGCATGGTGTACCATTTGGTGATTGTGTTTTAATCATCGTTTATGGCTTACGTGTTTGAACACACAATTTTTATCTATTTTTTCTCTTGCCTTTTTCACTTTTTACTAGATCCTTATGTTAAGATCTCATTGATGCTAAATGGCAAACGCATCAAGAAGAAGAAAACCACCATCAAGAAGTGCACACTCAACCCTTACTATAATGAATCATTTACCTTTGAGGTGCCATTTGAACAAATACAGGTATTTGCTATGGCGCTGTATAGTCGCCAAGCCTTACATGTATGGTTTGCACATAGCTGATAGTTAATATCGTCAGTGTCTTGAATTGTCCTAACTGTGTCACATTAACCAACTGTCTGTAGCGTGTAGACAACTAACATGGTCGGATATACATGTATACTATATATTTGCCACCATACCGGTTTGTAGCAATTTTTAGACCAACTCAACTTAATAATACGATAGAAGAATGTTATAGGAACGAGTAACAAAATACATTTTTTAGAAGTCATTTGTGTTTAAAGATTCTAAAGTTTAATGTCTATGGATGATTACATCATGTTATTTATGAACTGTTGCAGTTGCCTTGGTATATTATTAAAATTAATATTAGAGTTTATAGATATTATATTTAAAATAATACGTGCACAAAAGGCACATATTATGCTGACTAGTTGTAGAATATTCACTGCCATGAGTTTAATATGTAAATTATCTTGACATCTTATTGATAACTTTATATGAATAAACGACCCACTAATTAATCAGATTTAGTGTTATATGTGCATGTATATTAATAATGATAATGATTGGAAATTTTACATTATTACATAAAAATAAATATCTTTGTAGTTTTGACGTTTGAGATATTTATAGTGGGTTGTTATTTTAATAACTACTATATTAAGTCTACACTCAGTCTTTGCCATGATCACTCTCCTGAAATGATTTTAGGTGAGCAATCACTATCCTCGTTAAATAAATTCAATTAAGATTTAAAAAATGGAATATTGTTCATTGTAAATCTTTTCTATTAAGAAAAATATCAATAGTTTCTATTAATTCCATACTCTTAAAATGTTAAAAAAAAATTATTATAAATTATATTATTGGCGACCAATTTTCTGCTCACTTAAAAATACCACCACTGATATGTGTGGAGGTTCTCCTTTCCTGGCAAAGACTGATAATAGTTCTTGTTCTTTGACATTCTTCTGCAGAGTTCTTCTAAAATATTCAAATATGTGTGGTGGCAGATTTCTTTCTTTCTGCAACTGTTAACTGGATGTCTCTTCTTGTAACTACAGTGATCAGAGCACAGTCTCTAACAGTATTTATTCTCTGTCTTTCTTTCGACCAGCTGACGTGTACATGTAGCAATCGAGGAGTCCGTAGTAAATAGCTTCCTGCAACTCTTAGCTCCATTATACATACCCCTTAGCAAATATTATTTCAATTTGCGTTATAATAAAGGAAAATAGTGGTATGTACCCGTATACATGTAGGCCTATCCCTTAGCAAATATTATTTCAATTTGCATTATAATAAAGAAAATAGTGGTACATGTACATGTACATTGTACATGTGTATGTACCCATATAGGCCTATCTATGGAGATTCATCTTAAAGTAAAACTTATGTATTGCTCTTTAAGAAACATATTTCAGAAAGTCACTTACAGTTATAACATACATGATTATATCCAATTAAGGTTCAAGCACATATGTCATGGTCACACAGTCCAGCTGACTCGACTGCATGTCCAGGACAAAAATTAGTGTTAGTATGATAGAGGAAACCCACTACTCCTATTAGATAAGTAGCAAATAACCTACAGGACAGTACATATCACGGCCTATGTTAAACTAGTTGTGGGCACTGGTCAGTGTAAGTGGAAGTATACCTATCCATTGAGGCTTGCGGAGCACTCACCCTGGGTTAGAGCCAGTACTGGGACTAAAAATCCCTTATGCCAAGAATGGCATTCAAACCCAGTACCTCCCAGTCTTAATCTGGGGAGGCCGGTAGTCCAAAAAGAAAATCTGTCCAGTAAGAAATTCTAACATCTATTTATCCAGATATCACATTCATTGCGATATGAGTAAAACTATTAATTTGATCATACACACGTTCACAAAAGGTATTGTTTAATATGTGCTTCAGGGTGTAAGTTTTGTGCATGTGCATGTCTATTAATAGAAATTTTTGTTTATTTAGTCATTATACTTTTGAAAATAGTTTAGAATTAGTGCTTGTATTAGTAGTCAGAGTAGAATTGTGCAACTGCATCCAAGAGAAAACTTTTATGTATAAATGTTATTTATAAAGTTCAGAGAAATCCTCTTTATTACGTATCTAATTTGCATTTCACATTTCATATTTCATTATATTCCACATTTAACATAATTGGACAACATTGACTTCTTGTGAATGCAAATGTATTGAGAATAGAATGCAATGCTCATTTCATTTTGACTGGGATACTAATTTTTGTTAATTAAGCTTACTCAATTACTTGAAGAAATTTTTTAACTTTTCTATGACTATACAAATAAAAAATCATGTATTCTTTTGAGAATGTTAAAATACAACACTAGATTTCTCTGAGCTGGACTAACAGATGTTGTTTGATATTCACAATTATTTGATGTTGACATTGCTGTATAATAATGATGTAGTGCCGTTACCTCATATATATACCTGCTTTGTTCATCTGTTGTTTGTTTCAATAACCATAGTTGTCTCCACATCTAGCCCTTTCCATGGATTTCATGTCTAATGTTTGTATTCTTTATACATGTTGTCTAATTTAATACCAAGCTGATTTTAACACAACAGAACTTTTCTAATTACATCAGCCAACTCTTCATACAAACTGAAACTCTGTTTCTCTAGATATCGGAAATAAATTTGCAAATTAAAATTTAAAACATTATGCTGTGTATTGCTATATAGACAGTGAAATGGAGTTGGGCTTGTTTAAATTTTTTGAAAAAGTGTCATACTACATGTACGTTTGATTACATGTACCTACAGGGTTCAGCATAACAAGGTTCTTATTTATCGTATGTTTTTCCTCGTATTCATAATTAAGATACATGTGACATGTCTGATGTCACTAATGAACCTCAATGAAATGTTGTTACCCGGTAGTTTGTAAACATTGACAGAAGTGTACAGTAATAAACATATTATTACATTCGTGTCTGTGACAGAAAATGTTTGACACTCATGCCTAACTTATCACATTTCCCTTGCTATTACTCAGGACATGATAATTTAAGTACATGTACTTGTGTCATAAACATCATCTTGTATAATATGATCTGATTGACAAACATTTAAGAAAGTCACTAGTCCTCCAATAAGTTCATGCTAGTTATAAAAGCAAGGATTTTCAGAAATCTACTAACCAGGACTGGTAAAGATGAAGATAAAGTTTGTTTAACGACACCACTGGAACACATTGATTATTAATCAGCTGGTTAAATATCGATACTTGGTAATAAAGGAAACTTACTGCCGCCACATAGGCTACTCTTCTTTGAATAACAGCAAGGGATCTTTTATGTGCACTTTCCCACAGACAGAATAGCATACACCACTACCTTTGATGGACCAGTCGTTGATCACTGGTTGGAATGGGAAATGACCCAATAATACCCCTGAGGAGGATCGATCCATCGACCTATCAAATCTCAGGCGGACACTCTTGCTCTGAGCTACGCCCCACTCCTTAACCAGGACTGAGGTATAGTGAATTCGTTGAACCCTGATATTATAATGTGGTAAGATGGTAGGTATTTAGTTGGAAATTATTACTGCATTAAAATTATCTTGTTGTGCTTCAAACCAACACAAAATATGAACAGGTACATGTATGTTAATTGAAATTTTGTTCCAGTGTAAAGAATTCAAATTTGTTTTTTTCATGGTATCAATATAATCTGATTCAAATATTGTCAAGATATCCACATTAGCAATGATTTCACAGCAAAATTGTGGAAATTTTTTCTTCAGTAAATAATTTTTTACCTATTTTTGTCAGTCCCATTATTGTTAAGCTACAAAGATGTAACTATAAGAGCCAGAAGTCACAAATACTGAATGGTTTATATTTTAGTGCTCAACCACATAATAATAGAAACTTAAATAGAAACACAAGCTATGCAAATACATATGTATGGAGCAGCGTTTTTTAAATTTCTTTGTAAATATCTCTGTGATGAGCCATACCAGTTCCAGACTAACTTCAATATACTTCAGTAGGCAAAAAGAGAACAACTGTATGTATTTAAAAGTTACTTGTTTTTATGCAACTTGCATAAAAAATATCCAAACAGCTTAAAACCTATATACACCATGTATATCAACCTACATATCAACACCCCGTGATAAAAGTTGAGTTGAAGCACATAAAGAGTGTTTGGCATTAGTAAATAGACTAATTTTTGTATTTTATCTAATAACCAATTTATACTACTTCTATTCACTATGACCTTTGCTTCCAATTTGTAGAAGGTGACCTTGATCATCACAGTCGTCGACTATGATCGCATCGGCACCTCTGAGCCAATCGGACGCATTGTACTTGGCTGCAACTCGACGGGGACGGAGCTGCGACACTGGAGTGACATGCTGGCCAATCCACGGCGTCCAATCGCACAGTGGCACACACTTGCAGAGGTTCCAGAGAAGAACTAAAGGGAGTTAACCGTAGTTGTGTTAATTACATCCAGTTGACAAGAGCTTGATGTTAAGTCGAGTGGACTGGTTCTGGACGTACCGTCACCTACTGTTAACATAACCTACAGCGGAATCTGTCTAAACCAGACTCACATTTAATTACTGAAATGTGCTGGTTTACACAGGGTGAAAGTTTTCTCTTATACCATTATATTTGGACTACAAATTCAGTTTTGTTTCTGGATTAAGAATATACAGTTTTGAACAAAATCTACTGTACTTAAAAATTGCAATTTAAATTTAAAGAATCACTGTTTTTGGTGGACGAAAAAAAGACATTGCAGAAAGTTCAATTGAACTCAGTTGTGAAACTGCATGAATTATTTATTTGGAAAGGCCACAGTTCAAGAAAGATCACAACTCATCTGTGTTATTTAGAGTGTTCATTATTAATAAAGACAATAAAATATGTGTGGCATCATCCATTAAACGAATTCAAAATTGTTTAATCTACAAAGATAACGGTTTAATCATTTATTTATAATGATGTAAAAGGAAGTAACTCGTGTACTTTATGTATAAAACAAAATACGCAACTTATGAAATGATCTTCATATTGCAAATTGTCTTCTTTCACCAAAGTGGCTCAAATTGTAAATCATAATTATGAGGATTTTAATCCTAAACTCTTCTGTTCATTATTGAACAAACAGAATATCTTGATCTGTACCTCTTGGCATATTGTAAATAAAGTTGGAGATGGCGTGATTGGATAGAGTGTACGTCCTACACTGTTGTGATGAGTTACCTGCATAACACTGGCAGGTCCTAGTATAGTGCGAGTTAGAATGATCGTCAAAAACTTCTCAAGCAAATGCATAATGACTTCCATAGGTGGATCCAGGCTCCAGACTATCTAAACATTGCAGGCCACTCGATGGATTTACATGTAGGTTTAACACTTTGGAAAGCCTGGGTTTGGTTTAACACTTTGGAAAGCCTGAATTAGGTTTAACACTTTGGAAAGCCGGAATTAGGTTTAACACTTTGGAAAGCCTGAATTAGGTTTAACACTTTGGAAAGCCTGGGTTTAGGTTTAACACTTTGGAAAGCCTGTGTTTAGGTTTAACACTTTGGAAAACCTGGGTTTTGTTTTAACACTTTGGAAAGCCTGGGTTTAGGTTTAATAATATGGAAAGCCTGGATCTACTTATGAGTAATATGACTACTTCCTATTTTTCTGTCAAGTATGTCAAGCTTCCACAACACCTGCAATCAGTTAGCGAGTCCGATCTCATTCCAACAACTGCTGAAAAATAAGTGGGACGCATTTTCATACCTCATTCGTTGGTTCTGAAAGTAACAAAGGATAACAAAAAAATACGGATACATCTAGCCTACTTCTAAAACACTCCTTTCTATAAAGTTCTCTTGAAGTTAGTATTTCTATTGACTAAATTAAATAGTTGTTGAAGATGTATTTAGAGAGACATCAGTAACCATTTACAAATTTAAATCCTTCATATCTCAAAATGTTTACTGACAAGTAATTTTGACAAATTGACATTGCCAAAATGACTAATCCCGAAATAGGTGTGAAATAGAATTGTGTGGAAACCGCTACATGTGTCAATCGGCTACTAAACTGTGATCGTACTAGAGAAATCCTTTGTAAACAGATGAGATCATTAATGACATGGGCCACAGAATGGGCTGGTGGGGTGGGGCTAGGATAGAGGGTTCGGGAGGCCTTGACCTCTATACGTTTTAGACGTTTCGGCCAAAATATATTTCTTGACAATATAATTTTCTAAATGTCACGCACATCCCCACCCACTTCCACCCACTATCATGCTACACAGCCCCTGGCCTGAAGGATGCTACTTATTTCATCTGTACTATTACTTGTTTCATTTTATCATATTTGATGTGAGTACATTGTACATTGAATTGTCAGCATGTACATGTAAGGTTGTGGAATCTTGATATACATGATGCTGTCTGTACACAGAGCACAGACCCACTTGCATGAATACACATTCACACACAATTCATGCACTATATTTCTCTTCACATGTTTTCTCAACAAGAGTTTGGATTTCACCCTTCAATCACATCACTGAAGTTATATCAATATGGTAGACCTGAAAACTGTTTTACTCTCAAGGGTAAAAACAAAGTGTTATTCACCTGAAATATTCATTTAATATATAAAACAAAATAGTAGCAATAAAAATCGCTATTGGATATAGATATGAATACATAGTTAAAATTGTTGGGATAAAAAAGAAAGTATTTTGATCAGAAATATACATTGTAATACATAAAAAGAAATCGTAGGGATAAAAAAAGAGATATATACACATAAAATTATGGTTAAAAAACTACACAAATATATATTTATCTGAAACTATTTATTGTGATACATGAAAAAAAAATTGTAAGGTATAAAACATGACAGAAACAATATCTTCTTTTTGAGAAAATATGTGAACATTTTCAAATATATTTTCTCAGTATTGATTTTATTTATATTGTACATAATGTTGATCTGTGTATGTAGTTAAAACTGGCTGTGCTGATTTCCTTGTTGTATGTTGTACCCCATGTGTAGACGACTTATTCACTGTGATAACATTAGTGTTTACAATCATTTTGACAGTGGAACTATTATATGTATATATATATACACACGTAGCAAGTAGCAATTTATTGGATAGTGCTGGTTGTTTTACAGATATTTATAACATGGAATAAGTAATGGGTATTATTATAAAAACCAGGCACTAATCTAGCCTTGAAATGTAAACAATTTTGCATACACTTTGCTAAAAATCTCTCGGTTGTTAACAATATTGAAGAATTGAAGTTGCCTCATATTCATGACAAAAAGATATACACTTGCATTCTTCTTCTTCATCTGCGTTCAAACACTGTTGGTTGCGGCTCTAAAATTTAGATCAGGATTTGTATGTTCCTGATGAACTGTGTGGTGTTGATCAGTTCACATTTGGTTCCCCATAGCTTGTCTCTAAAGTGCATCTGTATTGGCCAAGAGCGTGTTCTCTCGGTGATGTATGTAGGACACTCTTGTAGTATGTGTTCCGGATCTTGTGTTCCTGTGCCACAGGGATGGTGAAATTTTGCATTCAATTTCCCATAATAGTTTAAAAAACAAGACTCGTTTTTATTGTACAGTGTGTGAATTACACATGCCATCAGGTAGTCTCCAGTTTTGTCTGGCCAAATACTCCGATTGGTAGCAGATCAATAGGAACATCTTGGTTGATTTTAGGCCCACTGCATAAAACAATTCAAGTAGGACACCGGAATTAGCTGAATTATTTGATAGTTACTCAATGCTTTCAGTGAAGACACTAGAAATATAGAGCATATATTGTTGTCAAATAACATGCTTTGTATTTGTAATTTGGTTAGCAGACCATTTCCTCAGAAGTGCTTAAACCTTCACAGGATATTTATAAACACGTTCAAGTTTGTTGTGGTCATTGTTTTCTTTTGTATACAGTAGTCTTATAATAATACTTATTACAAAATATATGTTAAAAATGTATCATCTTTGTACATAGACCATTTTCAAAATCTTATTCAATTTCTTAAAGACAAGAGTGAAGTTACTTTCTATTTTTCAGTTCTAGATTAGTGCCTGTAAACACTGTCTCTGTATTAGCAATTATGTGATAGTACTGTGTGGTTTTCATATAAAAGATTTTTCTTTAAATTGTTAAAAATAATTAAATTTAAAAAAAGATATGTGTGTATCAGTAGTAAAACCTGATATGGGTTTGCAATGAAATAACCATTTACAAGTTTTTAACCTCTCACATTGGCTATGGTTTTATAATGCATATATATATATTCGTTGTTTCAACAGTGAGCAATTATATATACATGTATCATGGACAGTATTATGTGAAACTAATCCCATACTTAAAATTGCAAAGCGTTTCTTGGCATCATGAGCTGCCAATGACTGATCCTTTTATTCAGATAATGATGGAATTAGAGAGAACTGCCTAAACCACGGAAATATGCTCCATAATATAGAAATTGAGCTGCATAATGTTTGAGTGTATTTTGGTATCCGATGATTCCTGATTACGTGAATTCCACATTGATACATTCCAAATGTTTTTCAGAAATCCACACCACAAAACTTTACAATGTTAAGCATTCCACTTCATTTCCAGATTACAATTCCTTTTAGTTTTGAAGTGTTATTTGAAGGTATTTATTTGCTAATGAGAAGATTAACATTATTCGTTTATTTTTATACCTATATTGACATATATTGTACTAATGTTATACAAACTTTGTCATTATAGACCAAAACAAAATAAAATATGTATTTTTAATTCAGCTTAATATATTTAGGCACAGTTTCTAAGCGACGGCCAAATCAACGAACTTCTCAATTTGTTGCGTACCCGTGTTTCACTTGTTTGTTTTCTTTATCTAGACTTTAAATTTATAGCAAGAGCAGGCTTATTGCTATACACATGTATATTCATTCCATTATGTCATGCTATTTAAATCCAAGTAAATATATTTAATAACACATTTTATTACCTCAGTGTCAAACGCTTATTCAGTAATGTGTTGTTTGATTGGGTATTTCTGACAGTTACTGACCAATGACCATGTTGGTACCAACAATATGATTTAAAATATAACATTATAATTATTTAGTAAAACAAGCTTTCATCTTGTTGATTTCTTGTTTTATCTATATTAACATAAATTAAGTTTTAGATGTATTACAATAAAACTCATGGGGTAATAAATAGAATATTAAACTTGGCTACAATTTAATATCAAATTTATTTCCCTCTTTAAATAATTCTTATTTAAATCATTAAAGCTTGAGATAAATTAAAATTGTGTCTCTGAACATAAACTTGATATTAAATGGTAACGTTTTCATATCCTATATTTCTTGTACTAATTCTACTTAATATTATTATGGAATACAAACTTGTTGCTCATGGTATACTATAACGCAGTAACAGTTACTGTAGTGATGGAAATAATATTTAACTTGAAATATACTTTTACGTGATGTTTTTGTTCTTGTGCCTCTTTTGTGTAACTTGTACAGATTATTGTTTTTAGTTTTAATGGGTCACATCAAAAATCATTGTGCCGAAAGTGTATTTACACTTACATACTAGTATTGATTTTTGTAGAAAATTATAAAAGCAATCTAAAATCAGGACACTGTAACATTCTTTCCTTCTTCACAGACTTGAAAAACTTTGATATAATAACAAAACTGTATTGTGGTAAGATTAAGAAATGTTGATATTAACCCCTTACTACCATATGTATTGAGTTTCTCTTAAATTAACATTCATATTTTTGGTTTATATTTGTGCCTACTGTGTCGGCCTCATATTACTGAAATTATACATTAAATTTATTATTAAGTATATTAAAGGCCATTTCAGGAACTTGCGAAAGACAGTGTTTATTAGTAAGGTAATAAATGTTTAGGTACATTTGAAACAAATTGAACAATAGTTTTATGATATAAAAAATTGGAAATCTGTTTGACATTGTTGAGTATAAATATTATATTGAATAGTTTATTTCTTCAGCAAAATAGAATTTAATAAATGAATATAAACTTGTGTTAAAATAAGTTACAAAAATAATTTCATTTTTTTTTCCTGGTTTATGTTTGGCTTTCAAGTCATATAATAATCTTCACAATATGTTATTAGATAGCTCCACATGTCTGTAAACTGTAAAAAGTATTGGCATGCATGTTGGTTCTAAAACTGGTTTATCAACATTTGTGTGTAAATACAGGTTATCCTCAAGTAGTTATTAATTAACATACATGTATGTTACTGTTTGGTCACAGGTCTTTTAGCATTGTTATATTATAGGCCTATGTACGTGGCATTGTTTTTTTGTTTTGTTGCATTGTTTACAGCATTTATTGTCCTTTGGTGAATAAAGCCAGGTACTAGTGTAACTATGTGTTGATTGGTTTATTAAAGTAAAGTTTGTTTTATTTCACGACGCCACTAGAAACACATCGATTATAAATCAGCGGTTATTGGACGTCAATCGCATGTTTATAATATTGACACATGGTCTCAGATGAAACCCGCTGTCGCCGCTTCATGGGCTACTCTTGCCAAAAAACAGCGAGGGGTCTTTTATGTGCACTATCCCATAGATAGAATAGCACACAACACGGAATTTGATAAACCAGACGTGTTTCACT
>JAULBR010089705.1:0-12520 GCA_032355825.1 Melanodrymia aurantiaca
CTCTTACCGAAAAACAGCAAGGGGTCTTTTATGTGCACTATCCCATAGACAGTATAGCACACACCACGGAATTTGATCAACCAGACGTGTTTCACTGGCTGGAATGGAAAACAGGCCGCAAAATGTTTTGAGCTGTGGAGGATCGATCCCACAACCTATCCCGCCACAGGCAGACATTTTACCTCTAGACTACATCCCGGTTCTTAATAAAAACATTCTTAACATAAATTTGGTTAAAATCTTGTAACTCAGCGTATCCTAAATGGTTAATGTTGACAACACAGAGATACATGTACGTGTATGTGATTTAAACAGTAAATAACATTCCAAAAATTTAAAATATGAACAGAGTAGATTTTTTACTAAAATATTTACTATATTTTATTGCTAACAAGTACAAAGGAGTGTAAAAGAAAAACCACTTTAAATATCAAAATAAAATTGTCTGAATTTAGGGTGCTGCATTCGTTACTGATTATGGATAGTAATTAAAATTATTGACTGTCACTATGTGGAACAATTTATTATCAGTGATGATATAAAAAAATATTTCAGATCTATATAAATAATGAAAGTAGCAACTGACAACAAAAACTTGCATTATGGCAAAGCTGGCAATGTTTCACGATGATTGCACACGTTTCATATAAACATGTCACTATGAATCGGCTATTTATTTCTGTTTATTTAATGCAGGGTTGGATAAATCCTATGCCCGGCGCTACCGGATTTTGCTTCTGGGCTACTGCTTCGGCATGTGTAGGTAGCCCACTGGGCTATCAAATAAAAAATTATTATTATTTAACGAAAGCTTTGTATAAAATAAGGATTAGTGATACTATATCAGCCACTTGTATGTTTTTACTAACTTTATAGAACTGTGAATGTTTGATAATCTTTTTATCACTTTTGGGGCTACCCGAATGTGGTGATGGGCTACCAGAATTTCTACAAGTGTAGAGCACAAGTCAATTTGTTCCAATACCAGGGTATAATCTTTTTACACCCAATCCATGTATGATTAATTAAACATTGTGCGCGGGCATCATTAAACATTCCTAGATCTATTTTTGAAAGATGTTTTTTTTTTATTACACGCAATACATGTATGATTAATTAAACATTGTGCTCGGGCATCATTAAACATTGCTATCTGTTTTTGAAAGATGCAAGTCGACACTGTGCGGTGAACCAGCAAAAGAAGAAAGTTTGGCTTAATGAAGCTGATGGACAGTACATCTCGTCCGCCAAGTAATCAATACAAGGTCAGGAGCCAATTTCACTAAACATCTACGAATAATTGTGGACGTAAATGTAAATATCTGACTACAAGTACAAATGTTTCCCAAAATATCGTCAGCGAGTAATACATAAATTTGTATGTCCCAAATGACCAAAAAACCATGACGTCTCAGTTACTAACCATAGTATCACTAACCGGTGTTAGCGATAAACGTCCACCACTAGTCATAAACTAGACTTACGATGTTTCATGTTTCATGAAATTGACTCCTGTCCTTTCTTAGGTATATTCATAGCGCATACATTTCTAAATTCAGCAACAATATTGAAAGTTCAAACTGTCGCAGTCTTGGGCATTTATCAAAATAATGTTTATAGAATGGCTCGTACATGTTTGGATATTGCGGAAATGTTTTACTTAAATGTGAACATGTATTGTAAGTTGCACAAGTGTTTGCAAATGGCTATCGATTTCCATACCACTACATATACATGTAGCAGCCAATTAAAGCACTGCCCCTATTGATTCAATTGCTTTACAATTAATCAAACATCTTAGTTACACAGGGAAATCTCTAAAGGTGTTTATGAGTGTACAGCAAGCTCCACTTAACAAATATTTATACTTTGGCATCTTTCTTTATACATGTATACATGTATGTGCACGTAATTTATTCAACATTTTAAATAACATTATACATCATGAAAAAAAAAAGAGGGTAAAGTTGTTTAACAAAACCACTGGAACACACTGATTAAAATCAGCTGTTATTGGATGTCAATTGCATGGTTACATCAACACTTGATCACAGACTGACAGAGGAAACCTGCTGCTGTCACATAGGCTACTCTTAACAAATAACAGCAAGGTATTTTTGTTCAATTAATAAAATAATGTCAGGTTTGATATTAATAGAGAACCCAACTCTAATAGACACTTGTATGGTAGCAGAAACTCCCTTTAAACATGACTAGGGCAAAGCTGTAATTTACTTGTAAGTAAATAAATGAAAGCTGCATGCTATCATCTCCCCCCACTACCAGAACGTGAAAGCGATATTGGGACTATCAGTAAGAAACACAAGCACATTGTATATATATATCAATGTCAGTGGCAGACAGGCAGTCACACAGATATATATTAAGATTCTGCTGGTCAGTAAATGAAACAACACTGCCCGTTATGTAGATTGAATTATACTATGGCTGAGGCGGTTGGAACACATGCACCAATAAAGAACGTAACATTGCTTATCGATCACCGTTAGCATTGCGAAAAGCATGTCTGGTGTAGGACAGTGCAATGATAAATCGATACACAGTCATCAAAGATGTACGAGGGTGTGTGCAACCACGGATGACGATGGAAAGCATCATAATAATGATTCAACAAGCAATTACCACTCGCATAACCATGGCTTCTCACAAACCGTGGCTTCTGTTGGCCACAGCAGACAACGAACATCATATACTGCACTCTTTCTTACAAGAGCAGATTGCATCATACAAGGTCAGTGAAAACACTGAAGGATGAGAAGACTAATTACTACACAACTAGTTACTACAGTACTCACGTGCATCAAATAGTAACCATTTACAACACAGACACTTCTCTAAGCCCACTTTCAGTGCACCGGTGGAAAATGGGTCAACCACGTAGCCCCGCCCACAACAAGGGGAAAGAATGTAGCCTTTATTGCCGTAAGCGGAGAAGTGTTATCAATTAACAGGGAGTAGTACACAGCAGACGTGGATATGTCTGCTAGTGAGGATAGAATAATAGTGTGTTACAACCTGGCTTACTCTGCTTGGGCTGTACTGTCAGGCTTTTACTATGTTTTTACTCATGTGCCAGGATGGACAATACATTGTGCCGGTACACACTGTTCTCAGCAGACAATCCCAGGAATTTGACCTCAGTTTGCTTCGAGGCATCTGCCTTTTTTTACAGTCTGATATAAAAACATATGGCATGTGAAAAGTGCATTCCCAGGCAGTAGTGGAAATGAAGTCTGTAATGATATTACTACCCTAAAGCTTAGCACAGTTAATACAATATTATACAATGTATGTACAGTTAATACAATATTATACAATGTACAGTTAATACAATATTATTATATACAATGTATAGTTAATACAATATTATACAATTGGCTAAAGTGTTATACAGGCAGTGTTGTTGTACAGTGTTACTTTACTTGTACATGTACATTATAATAATGTAGTACATGTATTAATTTACTATTTACCTGTCTAAAAGAATATAATAGAAGGCAATAAATAATGGGCCAATATGAAAGCCAGCTTTTGGAGAGAATATTTTGGAATATTCCTAGGCTGGTAGTGACCATGAGTATCTGTTTGTAGGAGGGTATGGGGAGAGGGTTCACTGTTAAAGTTTAATTAGGCCTTATATTAAATGCTATTACTACTTAATCATACAGTGTCATAACAATATAATAGTGTATTTATTTTGTTTCATCATCACTTGTGATGATTGGTAAATAATAATATTAATGTTTTACTACAACAACATATGAAGATTTCAGCTACCTCTATTAGTTATGGAATCTTATTCAACCAAAACAAAAGCACTCAACACTCCTTGGCTGATCTGAAAATCATTATCAATAAGAATTTTTGTTCCGAGGCTTAGAAATACGGAGATATGTTGGAAATGTATATATGTTGTGGAGTTCCCAACACATTTACATAAATTGTTTTGTTTAACAAGACCACTGGAGCATATTGATTAATAATCAGCTCTATTGGATGTCAACACGTGGTTATGTTAACACATGGTCTCAGAAAAGAATCTTTACAAAAGTAGTCAGATTAACAGCAAGGACTTTTAGGTGTACATTGCCATAGACAGGATAGTTACACCATAGCTTTTGACAAATCTGTTGTAAACCACTGATTGGAATGGAAAATAGCACAATGAGTTTACTGAAGAAGATCAGTTCTTCGACGTCTCGAATCTCTGACAGAATAACACTCTTGCATTGAGTTAAATACTGCGATAATAATAAATTGTAATACAATTATACATGTTTTACAAGAAAAACCCAACTGTTTTTGTTTGTTTCTGAACAAAAATAGCTATTCAAAGTCATTCATGACGAGTTCTTTTTTAAGCTTAAGGGAATGTTTTATTGCTCTTCAATACTATCTTTACATGAATCATGCAGACATTGAGTCATTACTCCTGTAAAATGGCAGTTTGCATCAATAAACAACATTTCATGTACCAGGCATGGGACCCAGGTTGGAAAGGGATGAAAAACCCCAACCTGAGAACACTCTACAACTTACATAGCAGGTATTATAACAGCACTAGATACATGATGGTAACATGTACAGAATAATGCAACCATGCAGGATTATGCAACATACATGTAACCTACTCAGCGATGTGGAACACCGCCTCACAATGGCTGCGATGCTGAAGCGCATAATAATATACACAAAGACGTGACCGTAAACAGCTGAAACATCAAAAAGCTTTTAAATCAGGCAATCTGATGGTTGACCTGCCGGTCCTCAACAGTAAAAGGAAATCTGCTGTTAATAGTCATTCATGCTGGTCGTTTTATGCAACGCTATTCACGACTGAGTGTCAATTATTGACGTGGAAACAACCGGCTGAATGTCAGTGAACAGCGGCGGGTCACAAACAGGCAGAGATCAATGTTTGTCATAAACGTGGCCCAGTATAAAGTATCTTTAGAACATAACTAAAATAACGAGAATAGCAAAGCAATGATGGAGCACTTGTATGACATTCATTAGTGCTCATGCCTGCATGGACTTGTTAAATGATGTGTTGTTTTTTTAACGTTTTTTGCAGAGCTTATTGTGTGTCATGAATAATGTTACCAGACGGAATTGAATCAACTGAATCAGATTAAGACCGAAGGGTAGAAAGAAAAATTCACTTACATGTACAAGCACCACAAGTACACAACGCATTACATTCTGTTTTTAGAAAACGTTACCAAAAAAAAAAGTTAATAAAATTAATGTAAGAAAAATATCGAATTTGTTTTATGGTCGGCATATTAAAATTAAGGTTGAACGGGTCTGGTAACGAGAAACAATCACTTTTTTGTTAGGACCTTTTTTTAACAGATGATTATTGATACATGTAATGCACTAACATTTTACAATATATGCATAAAACCTATTTGCACATGTTAAATTCAACACCACACCCTCAACCTTCACCTGGAGATTATGTGAAATACGATCTACCTCGTCAACACCATTTTAATCGTGGAATGCTATTCTCAGTCAGGGTCACATATATTACTTACAACTTGTGTCAGGACTACAATATACAGTGAAACCTGTCTTAAGCAGTCACCTAAGGGAGTAGCTAAAAGTGGCCCTTAAGAGAGGTGGCTGCTTAATACAGGTCATAATGCACTCAAATTTATGATTTGGGAGAATATTATGGTGACCCTTTAATACATGTAGCTGCTTAATACAGGTGGCCGCTCAAGCAAGTTTGACTGTATGTACATACTCCAGTCCCACAACATGACACCACATGCGTCATTTAAAAGACGTACCACTTCATCACAACAGGTACATTGTACAGGTTGCGGGAAACATTGTAAGGTGATAAACTCAATGCAAAAAGTCGAGTAATTGACTCAAATTTAAGTTGGCAGGACTTCTACAAGTACTCAGTACTCTGGCATGGGCCGATAATAGCAGCACTCCGAGTGTTGACAGGACTCTAGTACCCATCCAAGGGAAAACACTCTAATTATAATCATTATAATGTCACATAGTCTTCAATGCACATCACCCAACATTTTGTAACTCACCCACGAAATGGATAATACAATACAATGTGGCATCACATAGCGTATAAATCGTGAGAATATTGCACAAGTATGCATAAACATGTACATTGTATAAACACTACACTGTAGGCCTATTTAAAATAGCTCTTACCTTTACATGCATGTTATTTATAGCTCATTAGAGGTGCACTTCTGTTGGCACCCAACAAGAATACATGTAAACGTAGATAAACCACAATTAGATAAGTTGCCCTACAATTATAGACTACATTCAATTATCAATTAATTATGGATACATTTGTGTTTGTACGTGTAAACAACATCAACTGTCCAGACGTCCTTCACCCCCTGTGTGCATAATCAAATGGACTGAACCTTTCCTTGGTTCTTGTACTGAATGGTTGGCACCACAGAGAGAATTACATGTACTAAGCTTTCTGCGATATTGCAGTTTCCTAAAAGGAATTGTCCATTTAAAAATCCATAATGTTATTTTACAGTATTCTGTAAGTTTTAACACATTTGTATTGGCTATGGCCTAGTATAACGAGCAAAATGTAGAGTACTCAAGTCTGGGTCACGTTACACACTTACAGTACAATATTTTGGACTCATGGAAGCTCTATAAGTTGGTAAACTGGTCTGCATTATCCATTACAGTTTACACTGATCTTTCATTGTCCAGCAAGTGAATAAGCAGGCTACAAAATGATTGGGTTTGCATCGCAAAATCTTGCGATAGCGATACAATATAATTGCTAATCAAATTCCAGTAGTTGCTTTTCTATTATCCATCCAGTAGGAAAAACAGCTAATCACAATTTTAAAAACAAATTGCACCCTGAATTGAGAAACTGTATAAAATGTTTTAGTTTTATGCAGTATATTATCCTGAA
This sequence comes from Melanodrymia aurantiaca, assembly GCA_032355825.1. NCBI lineage: Eukaryota > Metazoa > Mollusca > Gastropoda > Neomphalida > Peltospiridae > Melanodrymia > Melanodrymia aurantiaca. Next base: position 6,956 of record JAULBR010089705.1, read on the forward strand.
TCTGATCATGACATGGCAAAATAAAAAATATTTTTTGTTCTCTGCTAAAATGCAATTTCTAGTCATTTAAAAAAATGTTGTTGGTTGAAAAAAGTAACATGTACTTCACATGGACGTTATTAACAGCGAAGTTATAAAGATGCGTGCAAAGTTTGTGCCCATTATGTACACAAGCATATGGCTTGAACTTAAATATTGTATATCAAACTAGGAATGTTTGATGTAGACTATCACAACACAACTCCAAAAATAAACAATAATCTATATTCCATATTTCAGTAGTAATTACATTTCCCAGAAATTCTGCATTTAACTAGAACAAGTTACAGTTTGGCATTAAATTTATAGATTGGTGAAGGCTGTTAAATACATGTATCTAAACAAGTAAACATGTTCAAATAATCTATAAATATTTTTGCAGTGTTTACTGTTTAATATTTGTACGATACGCATGTATTTATATGGAGAGTTGGACACATTTTGGAGAAAATTACTAGTCCTCATAATAGCTTGGGCTATTGCTCTATATATATATATGTGTGTATAAAAAGTAATATAGGTGTGCACAAATTGCACATTTGGTTTTCACAATCGGAATAAAGTTAGGATTGGGTTTTATCTCCTCTACCTCCTAATTCTAACAAAACATTGATCAACTGTTACAGTACTGGTCAGTGTTTTTAAATGACAAGCAATCCGATTATGAATTTTACACCCTCGGCCTCTTTTCCCAAAGAAATGTTCGAGTTGTGTAAAACATTAATATTTGTGCATGGTCCCTAAAACTGACAAGTTCCAGTTAGACTAGATGAAAAACAACTAGCCAAGACCCAGGCACAATGGATGTGGTGAACCATGTGCACAACATAATGTATAAAAGTCAAGCAGAGAATAAAATATTCAATAAATGTATGCGTCATTCTCTATGAGACCGCTTTGACAGATATAAAATATAAAAACATTTTAAACATGAATTTAACTTTTCTTCAAACCTCCGTAAACCCATGCTGAGAGTGAAATTGAACTCGCTCAAAAGTAGTATGTATTGTCAAACCTTAGAACTGCCCACTGAAATGGAAACCAACCGTCCACATCCCATCATTGATAAAACATTACTGACCTCAACAGTGAAGGACACAGTTGTTAACAAGTCTGGTACATTGTGAATGGCCAACTGTCATGCATCAGTGAATTCGAACAGCATGACAGTCAAGACACCAAGGTCAGGACATCATTGGAATATATACATGTACTTGTGCCTGTGAACAGCATCTTGCTGTGAACAAGATGATAGGTTGAGGTTAACAGATGTCAACCATTAGACAGAACACTAGTGGTCCTATACTGCATCCCTTGTAAGTTTCAATCCATGACATCTGTTACTTTGGAACAGACAACCAATATAAATAACACAGATGAAATTAGCATCAAAATGGCATTGATTTGGGTATTTTGACAACAGATAGACTAGCAAAAACAACAGATGTCAACAACTTAAATCAATATATGTATTACATTTCAGATTTAACGTCCTGTCAGGTTAAATGTCCAGTCCCAAGTCTTACATATATTTATATACTTCACAAAATCCCAAATTGGGAAGAGTTTTAGATTTCAATATTTGGTTACATCTAGCAGCTTTTCTCAGGGGATTGGGATTTTCTTGTCAACATCAATGTAATATGCATCTTCACGTCATACAATGTAAAAATTACTGTTATCACATAACGAAATTGTTTTTATTGCCATATCAGATTTGTGCTTGTAAATCAATTTGAAACTCAAATAAATCTGGGTTTTACATGTACATTGTATTGCAAATGGCCACTACAATATTGTAATCAAATTTAAGTTTCATTTTTTCAAATGATAACGATTGTATTTGTAACCTGTCCTTTCAAATACATGAGCATGTCAACGTAGTAGTTATTTCTTAAATTAATTTAAATATCTAATATTACTAAAAGTAATACTAATAAATAGGTTTAAATGGAGTGGATAATACTTGTAGCTAGCTACATGTACTTATAGCAAAGAGAAATTTGATGCTTTGCATCAACAAAGTTATGTTAATAACTTTCAACAGAAATATCTACAAGTGTCGAGACAATTTGGCGTTCTAATTAGTACAAAGGGAAACATTAGCTGGACATTGTAATCAATAAATAAATGCCTGCGTTACTAAGAGCCACTAGATGTCTTATCTCAAGGGACACTGTGTTCATGCAGACGCAACATACACATGTGTGTATATCAACCTCACAAGCATCAATATTTAGTGAATACTTTCCTACATTAGAAGGCTGCAAAATGACCAGGTTCGCATCGCAAAAAGCAATGCAAAATCTTGCGATCGTGATGCATTATTACATTTCAGAAAAGTGTTAATCAAATTCCAGTAGTTGCTTTTCCATTCTCCATCCAGTAAAAAAACTACTCATCACAATTTTAAAAACAAATTGCATTTTGATTAGGTACCGGTACTTTTTAAAACTTGCTTCACCATTGAGTATTATTATTAACAAGTACATGTACTAGCACATGTATTTATGTACATAAAATTTATCCAGTCATGTGTTTCTCCATTATATACAGTTGTATTTACTAATTACAAACTTGAATTTCCTTGTAATTTATTATGCCTGTCTACTAGATTTAAAAAAAGTGTTTTGAGTCTTAATCTGCCATCACAAAATGTTCAGCACTCGGATTAAATGAAGCAAACAGTAGTTATTTTGTATACCCGGTACACTAGAACTTCGATTTATTGCCATTTGATTTAACACCAATCCCATATACCACCAACTCTATCCATGGAGTACCGTTACTTTTCATACATGTAAGTACCTCTAATCAATAGTACAACCCTCGATAGCCACCATTCGTGAAAAACATTCTTAACAAAACACAATTTAACAGTATTATAATCCCCTCCATATTATCCGCGCTGGCTCGGTCAACAGTTGCTCACAGTTGCTCACGGTCAGAGACGGTCGTTCTTTCTGTTTATTGTGTTGGGATTAAAACCGGTAATGATTTATGATTGGGTTCAGACATGGTGTTCATACCCAATTAGCCTTTGTCACAGGTAGAGAAAGGAAAACTACCGGTATCTTTTAATACTGTCCTCATATAACTGAGAAAATTAATGAGAAACTTGTGAAATGAATGATGAGTTACATAATTAATTTCCGGCAAAATAATTCTCACCTTGATCTCAATCAATACAATTCTGATTTGGAAATTTGAGAATTTGACAATGTGCACATAGAAAGAAAAAAAGTAGGAAATTTATATAATTTTATTTTTAAAATAAAGTACAAACAATTTGTTTTTTTAGGTAATAGTCAACATTACATTGCACTAATTTTACTATTGGGTATTTCCCATATAAACAGTAATATATAATAAATAGTTTCACAGTATAAAGAAAAAAAAAAATCCAGTTGACTGCCGTATGATACATGAAGGGGAGAAGGTGTGTGGGTGTGAATTTGGAATCTTAAACTGGAATCTTAAACAGGTGGAAATTTACCACTACCCACTTAAGGTCAAAACAAATTAAAATGTTTTGAGCAGGGATGGGATGGGGTGGGACAAAATTAGGGTACATGTAATTAGGATTAATTTTTTTTTTGGCCCAATGCTCTTTTTTTTTTTCATTGACCCAATTGTCATGCATAAAATTTAAACCCTAAATTAAATACACCCGATAATTTTTAGTTTGGTCAATTGTATTGAGAAACATAAAAAAAAAAAAAATTATTCTTCAGGTTTAAATTATTGAATGATATCTAATAAAATAACTAGTTATTTATTTACGTTTCTCATAAGCATTGACAATTAAATTACATCTTACAGAGAGTTAAACAATTGTGGACAGCCCATTAATTAAGAAATCATGTGTACATGACAAACCAGTTCCGTACGACGTATATACAGTCACCTTGCGTATATATTATGGATAATAATGTTACATGACAGGACTGTACGAGATAATTTCACTTTAATGAAACGGCTTATCACGTGTGGTGTTTGGCTGTGCCACAAGTGTGGCCGTTTGAGTGTTTGCACTGTAGATTTACTAGATACTTATAGCCATTTGTCAGGTGGGCTTAACAGTACATCTTAAGCCATACGCAAAGTGACTATATACACAAACAAGTCTTAGTACCACTACAAGACACAACCATGTTGCAAAACAACGAAATTGATATATACAATACACTTACAAAATGTGTAGTGTTAACTGTACCAGCAGAACACGACACATTTAATTGTATGTATTATATGTCGAAATTATTTGCCATACAAAATTACAAACCATAAACAATGATTATATACAGATGCATGGCATTGTTTTCATTTCATAGTAGTTTACATACATAATTAATTCTTCAGTCTGAAGATTAACATTGGCATAACTAGTCAAATTATTTCTTTGAATAAGAAAACTGAATTTGGACAAAAAACTTTTCAGATCAAATTAGCCAAGTTGTTAATTTTGTGTTAACATTAAAGAATTAAGTAGTATACATAATTAAGTTCATCGCGTCCATGTAAACGTGTTTCATTCAACTGATGCTGTCAAGTGACAAATCCTGCTGGACAGGCTCATTGTACTGACCTGTCTATCAGTCAAGAATTCAACACAATTCGCTGACAACATCTGTCACTTCATCACATGTGACAATATAAACTAATGAAAAGTCATCCGAGGTCAGAACCCATAAAAATTATTGGGGAAATAGAGCTGATAAAATCAAAATGCTATACAATTTTAAGCCTACAACAATCGATGTAAAAGTGTCAACTTTTTTAATGCGACTAAATATATGCATTTCTACCTTATAGATGCCAGTCCAATGAAGATTAATATAAGACAACACATATAGACTACATGATGTAATTACATGTAGTCAAACATCGAAATATTAAAAGAGCAATTTAAACAACATTAATTTATGAAGACGACTACTGTCCATCTGTTCTCACATGCACAAATTCAATTTCACAGAATATCTTACATGTACAGTGAAACCCCTCTAAACCGAACACACTTGGGACTGAGTTCGGTTTAGAGGGGTGGTCAGTTTACTGAGGTTTTAAATGCAGCACATAAGGCTGTTTGGGACTTCGAAATATGTCCGGTTTAGCACGGTTTCACTGTACATGTATTACAGGTCTTGAGATGATTTTGTTTTCCAAACAAGTACCAGGACCCATGTTGGAACTTACCTGTATCAGTTATTACATGCACCGACCTTTGAACTCCGGGGCAATTTGGAGATTGGCACACATACAACAAATCCAATGGGGTTATGTTCTTTTTGTGGAAATTACATGTAACAGTAAATTATTTTATGTGTTGAGTGGTATTTTATCATTATTTTCCGTGGCCATAAGATAAGATTTTATTGCAAGAAAAACACGACATTGGGAACAGCTTGCATTTTTCACAAACTGACATGCATAATTGAACACTAAAAATGTTTGTTTTATTTAACGACGCCACTAGAAACACATCGATTATAAATCAGCGGTTATTGGATGTCAGACGCATGG
>JAULBR010089716.1:0-12519 GCA_032355825.1 Melanodrymia aurantiaca
GATGCATGTATTACCCTCGCTCTCGCTCGGGCAATACAAGAATCCTGACACTCGTTTCGTAAAATCAGTATGACACACCCGCTCGTATAATAATCTCTATTTATGCCCTCAGCTTTATACCTCCACTCAAGAAAATCAACATGTGGTAACTTCCATACATAATCAAACTTTTACAGTATAGTAAATGATTATTTACTCTCAGAATTGTTATCTTTGAACTTCTGAGAAATTTACTATTTTAAAATATTTTGTCATTTGAAGATTTCGAGTTGTTTGTATAGTTTATTGTTAATGGATGTCGTAGAAGTGTGTAAATGACTAGTAACTGGAGTGAAGCTTTCACCGACATATTTTTGTTTTACTCAGAGCCATGCCACCAAGTCACTGGATCAAATCATGAAAGAGCAGCCAGACAAGAAGGACATGATACTGAGCAACATGAATGAGGCACTTCTTCCGCTCATAGACAAGTAAGAATCTTCTATTGGTTTCAGTATCAGAGTGATTGTTAATCTACAGTTATATTAACAAACTAATGAGAAAATGTATTTCGATAAAAAAAATAAATTGTTAAATCAAAAGCATTATTGGATATAATAGCTTTTGTACCTGCCAAACAAAAAAAACAAAAACAATTCCATTATTAACATTAGTGCAGCATATATTGTGAATAAGCTGGTAAAATCCACCCAAATGTAAAACATGATTGGTAAAGGATGTTAAATTATTTCAAGGTGATGTTCTGCATTTAAAACATACAATGTATCTCTTTTTTTTGCAGAGAAATATTGGTGCATTCCATGGTTCACAGAATATTAATCGAGTTCTTCACTTACGCAACTGGACGAATGAGAAGTGTAAGTTAACCTATTCACAATTACATGCAGTCTGCAGATTCTGTATGATCTATATAACCGTATGTGTACATTGAGACATAGAACGATTGATAATAAATTTGCTTGTTTTTTTCAGGAAATGATTGAGTTGCTACGAGAACATTTGGTTACAATTCTACACACCAGGGATGGAGCTCGCGTAGCGATGCATTGTATTTGGCATGGTACTGCTAAGGTATGTGATGCTTAAATATTAATTTTAGCCTTTCAATATTAATATCGGATATTCATAGCACACAATTAGTGAGCCAGTGGTTCACGACTGGTTTATCAAATTCTGTGGTGTGTGCTATCCTGTATGGGAAAGTGCACATAAAAGACCTTGCTGTCATTCGTGGAAGAGTAGCCTATGAGGCAGCAGTGGATTTCCTCTGTGACCATGAGTCAATATAACCATGCGTCCAATAACCGCTGATTTATAATCGATGTGTATCTAGTGACGTCGTTAAATATAACAAACTTTACTTTTACAATTAGTGATCAAATACATACAACTTGTAGGACAGTCCATGTGCTGTTATGTACACTTGTGTTTTGTTTAAGTATTAGATATTTACCAAATATATTGCTAATAGCCAGACATAACTATTCTAATGCCAAAGGTTAATTTAACAACCATTTTCAACTAGAAATCCTTGTTATCCAAATAAATGAATGAAATGTGTCGCATGTTTCACCATATTTCCATTCATGTTATTACTACTGGCAGCATTTGAGCTCTCTAGAACTTAAATATATATATTAACTTTTATAATGTTTTGTAGACGTTTTGTGGATTTTATTGTAAATGTGTCTGCAGGATCGTAAACTGATGATCAAAAGTTTGAAGACACACGTGATGAAAGTTTGTCATGAGGAGTATGGACATCTGGTGATGGTGGCAATCTTTGACGTGGTGGACGACACCAAACTTGTTCAAAAAGTTCTTCTCGATGTAAGTTTTCGATTAACATGTGTTTTTTGATGATATATAGTAAGAAATGTTACCCAGCCTTGCTTAACCCAGTCCAAGTGTCATATGGAGTCTTAGACATGAAAAGAGGCACTGCCTCAAGGCTCCAGAGTTACTGGGTGGTACCTCTAGGCTACTGAGTTAGTGGGCACTGCATCTAGGCTTCAGAGTTACTGGGTGGTACCTCTAGGCTACAGAGTTGGTGGGCACTGCCTCTAGGCTTCAGAGTTACTTGATAGTACCTCTAGGCTACAGAGTTAGTGGGCACTGCCTCTAGGCTCCAGAGTTACTGGGTAGTACCTCTAAGCTACAGAGTTAGTGGGCGGTGCCTTTAGGCTACTGGAAATTATTTTTAGGTTACAGGGCTAAAACGAAGTTTTATATTTTTTAGAGTGTAAATATGACACTGCATTATATTCCAGGCAAAGCATCTTCAGAAAAGAAATGTTAATCAAAAACTTCTTTTTTTATTTCTGTTCTTATACAGGAAATGTTGAAATCTCTTAATGAAGTTGCTCAGAATCAGTATGGCAGAAAGGTGCTGATTTATCTGTTGTCTCCGCGGGACCCGCTTCACTTCCATCCTGACATCGTCCACATCCTACAGGATGGAGACAAAAATACAGTCAGGTATTAGCCGCTTCAGTCTTCATTTTTGTAAAGTAAGCTGTTAGAATTACCAAAATGACAGACGTCGATTGTGTGATGTTAAAAAACTTCTTAAATCCGAAAACCCCAAAATGTAGATTTAGTTGTTTGCAATCCAGAATGAGAGTAATGGATATTCTGTAAGTATTATGGACCACATTGGCGTAAAATGGTAGAAAATGTTAAAGTAATGCATGTATCATATTGAAAGGGAATATTTTTGGCCTTGGGTAGTTTGAAGATTAAGATAAAGAAAGTAAAGAATTGCCATGTTGTGTTTTCAGTAAAAAGGATGGCGCGTTGCGTTCACAAGAGCTGGCGGAGTACGTCTCTAGTTCACTGTTACAGTACGTCGTGGAACACAGTCGTGACTTGGTGATGAACAACAACACACTGCTCTTCATTCTAGCCATTATTTCTCACGCAAGAGGTAAACCTGTATATTCTAAACACAAGCTTTTACGCCATAGTTTTCTCTAGCCTTTAGTTACTGTTTTTTTTAATATCATATTGCAAGTATACTCTCAGTCAAATCATACTTTATGGTTTCAGTGTAAAAACATGAGAATAGTTAGATTTGTTCACAACTACAACACTCCAGATGAAGCTGTACAGTACTAAAGCTGAACTACAGAGGATGTAGTGAACATGAAAATGAAAAGATGAATGTGACCATGTTTTTGAACTCTAAAATCATGGAATGTTGTGGAACCCAGGTGTTTATAAAAATTAACTAAACTTTAGCCATTTCGTTTGTAACAGGTGATCCAACAGACGCTATGCTGGCTATATCGAAGATCGCTGCTCTGCCATTTGTAGCTGGAAATTCTGATAACTTTCACATTATTGAACATCCAGCTGGTCATCTGGCTCTCAAGCGACTCATTCTTAATGATAAAGAGAGGATAATGGCATCTAAAGAAGGTCGGTAGAGAATATTCCAGAAATTGTTATTTGTTTTGCTTTTGATTAAGCTTAGATTGTTATTAATGCAATATTATTAGTTGTTAATCGTTTTCGTGGATATCTTAATATTTTCAATAATATATTACATTAAACTTTATTTACTTATATATGTCACAGGACAAGTTACCTAATAAATTAACAACTAAATATTGGTCTTTTATGACATAATTATATACGTTTTGATTGAATTGCATTTTTCAGTGCTATTCTCCAAGATCCTACTAAAGGTTGTGCCATCAGGATCACTCAAATCATGGGCTGCATGTAATAGAGGTTGCTTTGCTCTTGTCAGGTTTGTTTAAACATCACTCTGTCAGTATGAAAATGAAATTATTAAAACCTCAGGAGCCAAAATGTCAACACTAGGCATAAAATTTATATATTTCAGCATCCTGTATGCTAAATAATAATTAGTGTGATAATTGTTTTATATATATATCCTCAATAATTGCATTAATAAAAAACTGATTTCAACTGCCCGGTAAAACGGATTGACTTACAGATATTTTGTATTTCACACCCAAATTCAGACGATTCATTTTTATAGTGACTATTTTAAGGATTTATAGTTAGTAAAATTGGTATTTTTATTCATGTTATTATTCCTGTATATTGTACTATTATATTTTTACATGGACTTATAATTATAATGCATTGTGTAATAATTGCAGTTTGCTGGAGGTGAATGATGCTGATGTGACGACGGCTGTAAAACAACAACTGTCTGGCATCAGGAAATCACTGAGGAAAATGACGTTCAATGGAGCGGACATTCTTGTGAAGAAACTCGAAGCCTCATCTCCATCAAGGCCTCAAATGATCGATTTGTGAAAACAGTGTTAAGCAGACATGGAGACTTCCATTTGTGCCCTGATGAGATAAACTTGTATGAAATGACGATTCATACAATATTAACTTATACTTTTGTTTCTCTCGTCAGCACTGTGGTGATGTTGGAAAACTGTTGTCATTTAATGATTATTTTATGGAGATTTCAAAGCAAACTGAATGTTGTGATTAACCTTGTCTAAAAGCCTGTTGTTGGCATACCTTAAAAACGGATATGAAGATGGTATATTGTCGTTTGAATTTGATGATTTTTAAAACAATTTTATCCTTTTCTAGTAATAAACACATACGGTACGTTTGGTTTACTTCTTGTATATCATTTTCCTTGAACAGATTTTGCTCATGGTTAGGTCTATGAACTAAATGTCTTTGACAATACCTGTTGCTATTTCTTGTTAAAAATCTTCAAATTGACAAACTTTTTTGTAATCTGGTTCATTGACTGCTGGCAACCAGTCTAGTTTTAAGTATCTTCCTGTATAAATGATTGCATTTGCCAATTGGTTTTTAATGAGCAATTATTTAGTGTACTGAAGTCATTTATGTACAGTTGTTTTCTCGGTTTGTAATATTGATGTAAAATATATAAATGCTTGATAGCAATTCAATAAAATACTTTGGGAGTCCCATTTTTGCTTGAAACCCTTTGTCGTCTATACCCGTCAGATTTTTCCCATCCAAACCTGTGGGAAGACCTTTTCCCATTGTTGCTAAACAAGAGTAGCTTATGTGGTGACTAGCTTCTCAGACGATGTGCTAAAATAAGTGTTTCACATCTAATGGCATATATTATTAATAATTTTGCTCCACAATTTTTGTTAAAAAACCCCAAAACATTTCTCTAACTAGGTCCATTGTGTTAAACAGAGATCCCACAATGCATTATGCAGTGCAATTCCCATGTGATCCCTCTTTCTCATTGGGTAAGACATTTCTGATTCTCCAGATTGTTAAAATCATTTGATTAAACACTGAACTGTTGTATCTATTGATTTGGTATCAGTTTATTACTCTGCCTTCTGATTGTTCGTATCAGTCGTGAACTTACTCTTGTGATTGGTGAGAACCATCAAACCATTATCATACTAAATTGTGCTTCCTGAATTCACAATTCACTCCACGCAGAGTGAAGCTAAGTCAATTGCCATAAAGGTCTGCCTCCCGTTTGATTTTGTATGCACTTTTGTTTTTGCGAAGCAGGACATAGCGCAAGAGTGTTCCGAAGCTTGATGGGTCGAAGGATCGATCCTCTGGGTTATTTCCCATTCCAACCAGTGATCCATGACTGGTCTATCGAAAGCCTTGGTTATTCAAGGAAGTGGTAGCAGCGGGTTTCCTCTGACCAAGTATCAAAATAACTGCACTAGATCATGACTGAGACTGCATGGTCTCGAGCAGTTTATTATACTGTTCAGTTGTGATAGCTAAACTATCAAATATCCATGACTGAGACTGCATGGTCTCGAGCAGTTTATTATACTGTTCACTTGTGATATCTAAACTATTAAATATCCATGACTACTGAGACTGCATGGTCTCGAGCAGTTTATTATACTGTTCAGTTGTGATATCTAAACTATTAAATATTCATGACTGAGACTGTGGACGTGTGCAGATTATTGTACCATGGAGTTATGATATAAATGTATAATCAAAACTAAAACAATTATCGAATTCGTAACAAACATTTTTAATAGCACTAAATATAAATCACAAATTCACATACATAACATCAATGGTGATTTGATATCAGTAAAGTAGTGCATACATCATTTGTCAATATATGCCATTTTCAAGTCATGACAACAGTATTGTATAATTGTACTGGAAAAATGCTTGAGTTACTTTTTGTACATGGTTCATTTAACAGTTGATAATTATTTTGTATAATGTAATACAAATTCATCGACACTAATGTCGAACAAAACAGTGTTCGTTTCTTGTCCTTAATTTGGTTTTCCCTATATATATATATAAACTTCACTCTCAAAGAATTAATGCATCTGTATCAAAAGTATTAATGTTCTGTGTAGAAGTCATGCATCACTCTTATATAATATATACGGGGTAAGCACTGAATAAAAAATAATGACAAAGGATTTACAAAACTGACAGGACTAAAAATGAAATTATACATCTTAGTTGGTGAGCCAAGTAGTATACAGTAGCAAATCGGATCAATAGAACATGTTTGGTCACAATGCACCATCGCTATGTCTTGAAATAATGGAATGGTTAGATAAATAGGTAAAGAATCATGAGTGATGTTAAAAAATGAAAGACTGGGAAAACAGACAAAATTAAATTTAAAACAATTACCTGAATTACACAAAGTACAAACAAATCATAAATAATTATACAGACATGTCCATTGTTCTGAGCATATGTTATTCTACCTTATGTTTTACACCTTGCATTACAACCTAATATTGCTGCTGGCATAGAAATGGGCTGTTCCCTGGGTGATTAGCTGTAACGACTAGCATTGCAAGCTGTAGTCGACCAAATAGTCCTCTGAACATGTGCGGTTGATCATTCCACTAATTTTTAGCGAAAGACATCCACAAAGTGTAAAATAAAGATCAGAATAACAAATGCAGAGAACAGAATGATTTGGTAACATGCAAAATATTAAATTATAACACAATCATGTTTAATAGTAACACATGAAAACATTTGTAACATCTGTTGGAACATGGGTGCCGGACAAAGGCAACGGCTGGATAGACTTGCACCAATGTTTCATTTCTATCAAAAATATAGGTCATTCAATTACCTTGGTTGAATATGAGAACCAATACTGTACTTACATTTATTTGAAATGGTAAATTAAACCAGGGACTAAGGTTTTATTTTTCACATCATTAAAAGATTTAACTAGCACATATACCTCTGTCATGTCCGATATACCAAACAAATTTTTATCTTTGTTTTCACCGCAGTCCGAAGTCGAAACACCGGAGTACAAAATACATCTTACAACATCATGCATTGTATTATTATGTACCTTCTAGACTGACTGACTGACTGGCCGGGTTGATTGTTGCATTAGTTATTTATCCATGATTTACTATTGCCCATTACCGTAATTAAAATTGTATTAATTTCAAACCTCAAAACATATTAATTGTCTATATATATAAGAAAAAATATGCAGCTATACACACACAAATTGCACTCTGTTTAAACTAACAACAAGGGTAATGTTAATAGGTGAAGAGAGTTTGACAATGTATTCATTTAAATGGGTATTTACAAAAACATTTTCGACCATTTCAATATACAATGATGACATTTGCCATACATGTGCCGTCCATGTTTCTATGATAAATCTGTGGATCTATAAATCGGTCGTGTGAAGTACTGGTATGACAATGCATATAATGAACAAACAATGAAAGACTAATATGTATACACCAATAATAATAATATAATTATAATCACTGAATTCATGATGTGGTCAAAATATTAAAGTTTTGTAAAAAGGTATGCGTGTACACGATCAAATACATGGATAATTATACATGTACACGGATGTACATGTATCTACAACATATAGTATTGGGCAATAAATAATTTCCCATAGCATCATGGAATTGGTGGAGAATGTAAGCTGCTCGTTTTTATTTTCAGTAGCACTACTTATAATAAAACCTGTTCTTTCCAAATTGATCTAGCAGCAAAAATAGAAATAAAAAGTTATACATGTACATATAACAAATTTTTTTATTGAGATTCTTTAGTATGGTAATAGTATGGAAGTTGTTTAGTGTATTAGTCACACAAGGCTATAAAGAATAATGTCGACAAAGCTATTAATGTTTTTCTCAGACTGTATACAGCCAATAATTAAGTGTTATATATATGTAATGGCAATGGAAGAAATTAATGTACCGTAGTACATCAAGAGAAAAATCTGGGTGGTCAATAAAAGTCAAAATATAAAAACGACAACTATACGTGTCACATTCGTAGTATGTTTTTCGTAGATAACTTTAGTTTCATTTAACGTAGAGAACAAAGGTAAACATTTTTGTTAATAAAAAAGGGACTATTTTTGTCTGCAAATTACGTAACTTTAGGTTAACAAATAAAAATATTTGTAAAGCAAATACATGTACATACAAAAATTCTTCAGAAAAATCTGCAATATTCAATAGCGGACGATGGATTTTTCGTGTGTATTTGCATTAAAATATTTTTATTTGTTAACCTAAAGTTACGTAATTTGCAAACAAAACTAGTCCTTTTCTTTATTTTCAAAAATGTTTACCTTTTTTCTCTACGTTAAACGAAACTAAATTATCTACGAAAAACATGCTACAAATGTTGTAACACAAAGTATAGGTTTATTGTTGATTTACGAAGTAGGTTCCTGTCTATATTGTTAACAGATTCATGTGGGATGGACAAATGTGTCGACAGAGCAAAGTTATGACAAAATATGTTTGAATTAGACGAGGTTTGCATAAGACGGAATAAACTGTTTTATCATTGATCGAGTATTGTGAAAAATTGCACTTTAAGAGAAAAACAAAATAAATGGACAATGATGGGACTGTTAAAAAATGTATGTTAATTAAAATAAAAAGAACATTGTTTAGGGATTATAAGTATACATACCAAGATCAAAATGATTCATAAACCACCTTTTATCACAACTGATTATATTAGAAACTTCTGTAAAACATAAAATATTATAGAAATCACACACTTATATACACACATGTAATTGGACCAAGAAGCAAAACAAAATTATTTTTAAAGTGGTTTTCAGAATTAATCCAAATACGAACAAAGAGATCATAGTTTACAGCCAGGAAACAGAAATAACATGAGAACCGAACAATATACAATAGTAATTTCTCTGCATTGTTTTTTTTCATAGTCCAAAGTGTTCACACATTTATAAAGAAAAACAGTTTTAGTGAAATTGATTTTAATCTCGGAGGTTACAGGTCAAAAGATCCATAAACAATATGGAAGAAAGTGAATTCATATGTAGCCCAGTGTGCCTGGCTGACAACAATTTATTTTACAATTAAAACTATTATGCACATTGTTTGCTTTCAAGATGCTGCTTTCTGAACTAAGCCTGTTTCCTGTAAAGCCTATTAGATATTATGCACTCTGATATAGATAAAAATAGAATCCTGTCATGTCCATTGTCATTTGCTAAGCTATCATTAATCCCAAATTCTTAGATTATTAATTTTTCAATGAAAATATTAGAACTAATTTTATGTTCTCGAATGTCTAGCTTCACAATGTCATGTAACAGTAAACAGAAATCATTACAAACTGACAATATTTTTCATTACCAAATATCACAGTCGACTGAACAAGTCATGTATTATGCCTACAAAATAACAGATTAGCATAAAGAATGTAATGGACAATTATAATGAGCAGTATAAACACTCTTCCATTGACCGACTCTCATACTTCCACAACAGTCGGCCAATAAAAGAATGATTGTTCTGGTGCTTATGTTACGGCGACACCAAGTACAAATAGTGGGTATCATATCAAAGCAATTCTGTGTAAATAATAAACTTTAAAATATTAACAAATATAGAAAAAGTAGACATTTGATCACATATTCTGGTTAACAACATAACAAAGTTTGATAAATATTTCTCTAAGCTAAAGACATTCGTTACAATGCACCAATAAACAAGCAAGAGGCCCAGATGGATCCAATTCGTTTAACCGACACTGTGTCCTCAATGTCCTATGACAATTAAATGCTTAATGGATTGGTTGAAGGAAATTGTTTTTATAACCCACACTTTAACATGATGTGTTTAAAATGTCTTATTAGAATAAGTTTAGTTCTAGTTAAAATAGCTAGACTAATGAAGGCCTTATAATTATCATATTTGGAATCCACCAAAAATATCAACTTCTTAAGTACCGGTACGGTCCACAATATACATTTTCATTGTCATACAAAGAGTATTACTTTTACAGATTGCCTCCCTCTAAAGTAGTATATGAATATTTTTATATTTTATTGCAGTTACATTGCAGATAATACACATTAAATATCTACATTTTCTTCGGCTATAAGGGTTGTATTGGATGGACAACACAAACCATACCCTTTATATGGCTACGAAAACATTGATTAACCACTTAGATAAATTATTCGTACCAGTACCATGTTTTATAAACAGCTGATAAATTGTTACCAGAGGACACAGTGCCAAACAGAAAATTTCACTAAGCTAACAAAATTAGAAATAATTGTATACATAACATTGTATACAGGTGGTAAAATGTTTTATTTTGCCTATACAGGCATGTATACTATGATATGTATACCATCTACTGTCATACAATATTCTAACTGAGCCTGATTGTCTCCATAACACCTTCAATGTCATTCCATGAATATAAAAACTCTTTTACCTGCTTTCGTGTAGATCAAAATCTTTTACAATATTATTAATAAATACAGCATTCAAATTGGTCAAAATAGAAAAAATATGTAATAGTTAGTTCTTATAACACCGGGTTATAAAACAAAACACAAATCTTTTAATTTTGGGTTTAAAAGTATATATTAATAGAATAAATGGACTTCTGTTTAATGTGAGTCGCAATTTTAATTGTTTATTATAATTCCACCAGAATAATCGCACTATGCCACTGAAACGTGAGTCATATTGGAATCTTGTAGACTTCGGTTACGACTGCGTGTACTGTCTTGTCGGATGAGATCAGTAGTACTTCCTGTGACGCTCTGCTCATCAAACTCTGGTTCAAGACCCAACCGATTCATCCTCTGGTGATCTGTAACAATGAGACATGCATGTTCTAGTTATTCGTATAATACATCCTAGTCACACATGTGTACTTAGTCTCAGTGTACTCGATCAACATTCTACATAGCACAAACATGTGCTGATCATTGTTATTGAACAATTGGTACTTCAGAAATAAAATTGTGTACTAAAATCATACTCGTATGGATTTGATTTTCGTCAATCTTATGTAATACACATTTTTGACAAATTGTATTTTGTATTAAAATGATTTAGGTTGGCGGCATAAAGTTAGGATCAGTCTGAAAACCGGAAACACATATTTGTTTTTAGGCCTTATTGGTAATGTTTATATTTTTACTTCCGGACTACAGTGCTCGACATACTTATGAGAATCATTAAAATTAATATTATGTAATAAACAATTATAGACAAAATTTCTGCCAATATCATGTTTTTTGACCCAAGTAATTGATATTGATGTCTGCTTTCGGCCTTGGTCAATATCAGTTTCTTGGGTCAATGAAATATGATATTGCCCTCAAAGATGGTTCACAGTCGATAATTATTACATATTATGTTCAGAAAGAAAAGTTTGTTTTAATGACAGCACCTATATATTAGGTTAGAAACATTGAGCCTTGCGGAGCATTCACTCTGGGTTGTAGTCGGTAATGGGATTAAAAGTCCCCATATGCCACGAATGGGATTCGAACCCAGTACCTACCAGCCTGAAGCCTGAAGCATTAACCACTACACCAGAATGTATTTGTATAGAGATGAGCTTTGACTACATCACACGTACGTGTTGTTCTATTGAGCTTAATCTTGCCTCTAAATAGATCTAGAATGCGTGTTTGTATAGAAACGGGTAGTTTGTGTATTTGTAATAAAACTGAGTACAAACCGCCTGCAGAATTGGGCAAGATATCATCGATTTCATCATCCAGCAAATCTGTCTGCAGTTGAGCAAAGTTGATAAACACCTAGAACAACAATTTCATGTTTTACACACTAATTAATGACAATCAACAGCAAGAGAATGCACTATTTAACATACACAATGATACAGGTTACATGTGTGACACCATTTATACAAAATAAAATGATCTCAAAACTAAAAACAAATCACTGTGTACAAAATAGATATTGCCACTTGACTGTTGGCCAATCCCAAACCAAGGTTTAATTGGTAATAAATATTGTTTAAACTAAAATGATTTATATTTGAAGTATAAAGTTAATTTGGAATCATTTAGATTTGTCAAAATTATCCTTGGACAAACAGAAAATTCAGACTAGTAGGTTCTGGATAAAATGTCAGAAGAAAGAACAACGCCATTTTTGAATACTGAACCCATCCTATAGTCCTCATCACGACATTTGTAGTATGTTTTTTAGTAGATAACTTTAGTTTCATTTAACGTAGAGAAAAAAG
>JAULBR010089727.1:0-12519 GCA_032355825.1 Melanodrymia aurantiaca
CAATCTTAGAGACTTAAGTTTTTTCTTAGACTTAAGTCTTATTTCTGACTTAAGTCGCTTGATAAATACGGCCCCTGGGTGATAGTGAATGTTGAACTTATCCTGCCATACCGGAACGTGACACCCGTGGTAAGCACGCCCATTTTGTTTTGTCTGGTGTTTTCATCAAAACAACAAAAGCGTATAAAAACGTCAAAGTAGACTAAATTGCATGAGACATCTATTTCATGAAATAGCCGTGAATATCTGTCATAAAAAGGTTTTGAAAGTTTTAACCTGTCCATGAATGTTATAACCATGATACAACAACTTCTGAGCCAGAATCGTGGTATAATGAACATGCCAGAGTATTTTAAAAGTTGTGATACGTAGTTTTTTAGACACCATAAACAGCAAGTAGAACGTGTAGAAGTATCTATAGAGGTAACCGAGTATTGAAAAATTGAAGTCATTCCATTTCATCGTATAGCTTTTGAATTTCTATGAGAGAGTTGTTGAATTTCTATGAAACAGTTGTTCTACTTTCTGTTGTAAGACAATATCCATAACTTATCATTAATCTACATAATACATGTTTAATACATTTACAAACTACATACAATTGCCATACAAACAAATAGACGTATTTTGGTTTGTTTTTCTCGTAAACCTAAACTAGTTCAACCCCGTCAACTTGGAATAGTCCACTCTGTGTTCTTATGCATACAGGCCTACCCCATGCAGATACGTTTCACTGATTCGTAATTACCGAAATAGTTTAAATATTTACTGTGTATCACACATAAAGTAAATGGATGAGTGGGCGGTTTCTTTATATCTGAGATTTATATATCTGAGGTTGTCACTTGTTAGATGAGCAAGACCGCCCACCTGAGATTTGATTGGTTATTTCCCGTTCAAACCAGTGATCCACAATGGGTCTATAAAAGGCCGTGGTATGAGCAATCCTGTCTGCGGGAAAGTGCACATAAAAGATCCCTTGCTGTTATTCGGTAAGAGTAGCCTGTGTGGCGGCAACGGATTTCCTCTTTGCCCATGTGTCGATATAACCGTGAGTTTGACATCCAACAACCACTGATTGACAATTAAGGTGTTCCAGTGATGTCGTTAAACAAACAAACTTTATGTTTGGTAAGAAAAAACCCGTATCTATGGCACGCTGTAGGTTTTTCAGTTTTTCACTTCATAATTATACGGTTTACTTTTGCATTGTCGTATAACTATAGAGTAAAAAAGAGGAAGCAGATAGAATGAACGTACTATAATCCAACCATTCTGCCGCCTCTTTTATATATACACTCAGAATCAATTAAACAGAAACGCGTTAATGAGTAGAACACCAAATCTGTCTGCCTCTATGGACATAATTATATTCATTAAAGAGACATAATTTAACACAACCGACTTAATGACTAAAAGCTCAATTCTTCTGCTTCTCTGGGCTTATTCATTAAGCAGGCATTAAGCATAAGTGTAGAATGCCCAATAACTCTGCCTCTATTGACCTATTCATTAAAATGAAGGCATTAAGAATAACGTACAACGTCCCATCACTTTGCCTCTGTTGATCTGTTCATAAAACAGCCATTCAACAGAACCGAGTTAATGAGTAGAACGCCCAACCATTTTCCTTCTATTAGCTTATTCATTAAAGATGTATAAAACAGAACAGAAATGATGAGTAAAACACCCACCATTCTGCTTCTATTGGCTTATTCATTAAAGAAACATTAAACAGAACATTCAAAATTGGTGATTCCAAAAAACTTCCTTTGTGGACAAGCGGCTGAAACAGCCGAACATATATAATCATAAAACACTGAAGCCTACAAAACACATCCAGACAATAATTTATTAGTATGGCCAAACACAACACTTGTACAAAACTGCACGGAACAGTCACAGAACTAGTGAGAATGACTGGTCTAATGATTTGACTAACGAAGAACAAGAACAGGAAACAGAACTGATATGAGTTAATGAGGAAAACCCTCACCCTCCCTCGGAATAATTGACCTACTTTAGCACAGTGTTCTACATACATGTAATAATGGTTGGAGCGTGATGTAGTGGAAGTATTTACTGTCATCATTAACGGTTACCATGTTGGAGATATGTCATCCCAGCCAACACGTAGTACGGCTGAAGCTGTCTCTGCATATCAGTCAGTTGGAGATAGCTAACACAAAGCTAACCCTAGATACCACGCGTCAACTGCGCTGCAGTATACGCCAATAGACACAACATATAAGTTAATGACACCACTGGAGTACATTGATTAATAATCACCGCCTATTGTATGTCAAACACACGGTTATGTCGACACATGATTTCAGAAAAAAACAACTCACTGCCGCTATAATGTCTACTCTTTTCGATATATGTCCCATGAGATTCTCGCAAGTGTTTAGTTATTCTGTGCGTTTATCATAGACGTAGACTAGTGGCTTTTGAAAATAACAGACAGGCACCAGGCGTATTCATAGTCATTCACTTGTGCGTTGGTTTCTATCACCCACTGATGAGCAGACTGGTTGAAATCAATAGGCAACCCAATAACGCCAATGATAGCCAATTGATATAGGACGACATCGTATTGCATGATAGAGTAAAAAAAAGCTCAATGAGTCGCCAAACAGATAATTATATTTCCACCTGAGTTGTGAGAAATATAGAGCGGCAATAACCAGGTCCAGAATGGTGATTAAACATCATGACCTCACAATCATGGCTTCATCGAAGACTTCGTTTGATTTCAATCTGATTCAAAATCACTTCCTACATCCGCTGAATATCGTGAGCATAATAGGTAGCGGATGTAGGATCTGTTTGTAATCAGATTGTTTGATATCAGCATGCTTTTTGACACGACGTCATTGAATGTTATGAACTGATGGAAGATACATTTTAAATATGCTTTGTCCATGGAGCAGTTGATCATTGACGAAATTGGACCGATTAGAGCACAGAAATATACTGTCTCTTTTGCCTGTGGATCTGTTATGGTGGGTCTACCATATCTTATTGTGACTTGATTTATGACCAGTATATCGACGCGATCTTGCAACTTGAATAATGTGTATGAATGACAACACTAGGCTACACTGATGTCATGCCGCGACAACTTTCATCCACAGCAAAGATAAACTTTGTTTGTTTAATGACACCACTGGACTACATTTATTATTAATCAGCAGTTATTGGATATCAAACGCACGGTTATATCGAAACTTGGTCATAGAGGAAACCCGCTGCCGCAATACAGCAAGGGATATTTTGGGTTCACTTTCATACAGACAGGATAGCACACGCCATGACATTTGATATACCAGTCGTGGATGAATGGTTGGAACAGGAAATAACCAGACGGTTCCCCTGAGGAGGATTGATCTTTCGACCCATCGCACCCCATCCTCCAGAACAACGCTAGGCTTACCTGTATATGTAGGCCTATTATTATTACATTGTCTTGGCCCTCAGCGAATCCCGATGTTAACCCACTGATTGTTGGGATAATACACGTGTGCAGATAAGAGTCGAGACTATAAACCCGAGACGAAACAGTTAAACAAACTGTTCTATAGAATGTGATCGCCATTACGGACTACTTAACACTGCTGGCACCATCATCATTGGTGATTTGTTTTATTGTCCTTGGCCATTTTATTTCAAATAACACTAATTCTCCGAATTCATTACTATAAGTCATGATTGATGGTACACGAGCAGCTATTAAGGAAAAGAGAAAACTAGACGCTTAACGTTTGTGTACGTGTATACTTATATTGATTGCAGTTTTGTAAACTGAGACGCTTAACTTTTGTGTACGTGTATGATTATATTGATTGCAGTTTTGTAATATTTACCGTGAAATTCAATACGCCCTTAACATAACGTTTTAAAAATTGTTTAAAAATATATCGATAAACTGTCCAACATAGCTCATGTTTTATCGATAATATGCGGCTACCAAAAGCTGCTGTGAAGTTATTGTATTCGTGTCATTCTAACAGTTTGGTTAGAGTTATTGCCGTTTCCCACGTGAAAGCTACCAGTTCACCTAGAGACGCAGGTATTTGGCAGCACTTGGACAGCAGATAATATAATTATGGCTATCTTGGGTGTGTGGTAAATTACATAGTACTCGGTGTGCTATGACCTCAATATACATGTATACGGTTGTTTCTCTGTTGCATTATTTCGGTAATGGAATTGCAGCATACATTGGTATATATGTTGTTAATTTCTACTGATATAATTCGTTCATCTTTGTTCTGTAATACTCGTGTATTTGTCTTAGTTTACTTGTGTATGAATATACGATCATTTGAGCTATAACGTATGCCTGTAGCTATTAAAAATGATTTTCGAAGTTAATACTAACACATATCTGTAGCATACTTGTGAAATAGTATAATTATAGGGATAATTACGGCAACAATAACATGTCCAAGGCAAGTAAAATGGCTTCTTTGTTTTTTAAATTCTTTATATTTATTTTGGCATTAGTACATTAAATTTGATAAAGCCTACATATATTATCACAAAAACATTTGTAGCTTAAAAAGATAGAATAAAAAAAAATCCAAATATAAGTTGGTCATTCAGTTATTTTGTTTGTTCTTGTTGAAGAATACAGGACATCGGAAGTAAGAAGTGACAAACTGCATGTGTATACACATTTGGCTCTTTAAAATTAAACGATATTAGATTAAACTACATCACACATCATACATAATGCTTAATAATAATACTTAGATATTGCTAATTTACATATTATATCAGTAGGCCTACATAGATTTTACTGAACAGTTGCTTAAAATAGATTAATAAAAACAAACACGTCCATTTTGGTTTGGTTTGGTCATATTTTGTGTAACATCTCAATGTATAAATTCATCGATGTTCTCGTTAAGGATTTCCTTATGATTTTAATAACCTTATTTGATTGTAATTGTTTGGTATGCAGTGCGCATAAACTAAGGTATTTTGCAATATAATTATGTACATTTCAAAATATTACATACTTTTGAGGTAAAGAGGTCATTATACAACTACGATAATTGCAGTCTAAAAAAAAAAAAAAAGTTTGTCCGTCAGATTGAAACAGTACAAATGTAGACATCTGAGCAGATCAACGGATGTTGTCCATGAGACAGTAAATCCGCACTATACATAAACCTACTTCTGTCTTCTTAGTTGTGTGAATGTGTTTTGTTCTTCTCGATTAGTATTTAAATATAAAGACAGGAGTTACACGTTTTTCAGCTTAACGTAATGTAAGTAACATAATAATCCTCGGAATGGGTTTGTAGGCCTATACCGTATGTATAATAAGTACGTGGTGAATATCTAGCAAAATAATGATAAGAATATAAAACAATAATATAGATCTAACATATTGCTTTGGAAACTTGTGAGCACAAGTATGATATTATGGCGACTACATCAAGAAAATGCTACTCTATTCTGATGTGGTTTGACCAAATTCTGGTACAGTTGACGACCTTTTCAAAACCACAAAGCAACGTTATGGTTGAATATAATAATAATTATTATTGATATACAGCAAATACGCCTACCATAATCATACCACTTTGGTCTTTCTTGACAGTCTACAGGAAGGAGTGTATACATGTCTAATGCTGAAATGGCCGAGTTCACTGAACAAGAACGAGATGATTCATAGAAATACGTCTTCAAACACTAAGACTAAGCTGGAACACTCAGGAATCAGTCATAATCGTGCTAATCTTTAACTTATATATGACATATGACCTCGCCTCGCCAGTTACGACCATTATATTATATAGCCTTCTACCAGTCACATACTACATGTTTGCAGATAGTGGACTAATGGTGTAGTTATATGATTACCAACAAAAATATTATAAAAATGTGTTTGTTTGACACCGCTGGATCACATTAATAAGTACGGACTATTGGATGTCAAACATACGATTACTAGCAGTATGTCGACATATATACTATCTCACAAGAAACCCTCTCCCGCCACATAGGCTACGTCCCACTTGCCTATCAGCAATGTTCAGCGAATTTTGGTGTGTATACATGTTCCATCATAAAGGATAGAATAGACTACAACTTTTGATGTACCAGGCGTGACAGTGTATCTCTGGTTAGAACGGAAATAACGCGAGTGCACTGAGGATTGATCCTTCGACTTCACGCAAATTGGGCGGACGTTCTAGCAATGAGCTACATCCCGACCCCTTGATTAATACCAAGACTACCAGATCTGCCCATAAATAGATCAGTGATCGGCTTGTTTTCAGGTTGTTGTATATATTACTGTCTCAACCCATCCGCTGTTACTTATGTTTGCCGAGATTATGTACATACCACCAAGTTAAATACAGACGCATAAACTTAAATTTACTTTTAGACATCACAATACACAAAAATAGCAAAGCCTCTGAGGTTAAAGAAAAGTGAATTCCACATGTCGCGTTGTCCGATGATTCTCGTCCTCTATTCCTCGGCATGTCTCGTCTTGGATGCCAGGGTTCATTCTTAGGCTATACCACTTGCACCTATGGAACCTAGAATGTAAGCTATTTGAATAAGCCACCGAAAAGGGTTCGAATTAGCAGAGACGCACGTTTGAGTATCTGTAACAAGTGGCAGGTCACCTGTCTGCTCAAAACATCACGCAGTTGGAACAACAGACATCTAGGCACGGATATACGACGCATGTCTTACAGCTCGGTTTGAACGTCAAATAACAGTTACTTAATAATTATTATCTCTCAGAACAAAGTAACAGTTTATTTTAGACTAAAAGTTTACTCAAATCTAAAAGGCAAAACCTGTAAGGTTCAAGAAACATGCTAGTAGTACTTAACATAATATACTTTGTTGCATTTATTTTTGTGTTTGCTTAAAAGTATTTTTAATAAATTTACTTTCAATTGTATGAAAAACTACAAGTAAAAACATACGGTTAGATAACCCAATTAACACGTGTACGTTAATGTCACACGTCTAATCCGGAGTAACTAAACTGATGCCAGTGGGGATACTCTGCAATTTGCTATTCACAATCTGTAAATGTAACATGAATATTGTTAATAATGTTGATCATATGATCTTGTCAAATCATTCAGATATAGATTTAATTCCTATCTTTGTTCACCCCTTTCGTTTCAGATTGTCTATAATACAGTCATGTCTGATCTGTAAACGTTCAGCACACAACACCCGCCGTAAAGGTAACACATATCTCGTTGCCAAATCGGATTATTTATCAACAGGATAGTTAGATCTTCGTTAGTACAAGTCTTGGATAGTATTCCTTCACACTTTCATTATAATTATATCATGACAATATCATGTGATGTCCGAATTATTATAGTTGATGGTTATGACAGTGGATCCATACATTTTCTTCCAACGTTCAGAATTGTTGATCAATTCATTGTCAACCGTTGGTCATGGCAGTGGTGCCATTAGCTGGACCATTCTTGTTGTTATTTCAACTTTGATTATACCACTGGCTAGTTCATTCTTACTATATCAGAATTGTTGATTATCACCAAGTTGGTCAAGCTTGTGGATACATTAACCCTAACAACTTTGATTATGCCACGTACTAGTTAGGTAATTCACTATAGGTCATTGTCAATGGTGGATACTTGATACATGATCCCTTCAAACTTTTATTATTGTCTCTGGCTAGGTCATTCTTTCAACATTTATTTAATTATGCATCTTGTTCGGTCATTCGTATTCATATATATCAGAATTGTAGATAATTGTCTATGGTCATGATATACGGTCGATAGTGGATCATACATCCCTTCCAACTGTTATCATGTCACTGGCTAGGTCATTTGTGTTGTCAGAATTGTTGTACATTGTCCATTTCCTGGATATTTTAAGAACAAGATTAACTAGTGGGAATGCCTTATGGCATAATATTACATTTTGACCTTTGGTGACGTCATCGATGAGCTGATTGGTTATTAATTGATACCATATTACAACCAGGTTCAACAATAAAGAAATCTGGGACTGAGAGGACGACCCGACTACAGTCGGGACTTCATCTCAATCTCAGCGCCCTCTACAACATCCTTCGGATGGATGAAGGCGTAAAACCACATTACCCGTTACCCGCAATAAAGATTGTTTGTTTAATGACATCACTGGAACACATTGATTATTAATCAGCGGTTATTGGATGTTAAACGCAGTTATATCGAAACCCGCTACAGCCACATAGATGACACTCTTCGAATAACAGCAAGGGATCTTTTATGTGCACTTTCCCAGATAGCACACACCACAGCCTTTAATAGACCAGTCACAAATCACTGGTTGGAATGGGAAATAACCCAACAGGTGCCTGAGGAGGGCCAAGTTCAAGACCCACACATTGATACTAGTATATTGAAATTGGCCCATTACAAATAAAGCTATAAGTGATTTCAGTTGCCCCCACCTCTTAAATATCGGTAACAATCAGTTTCATATTATGGTAAACATTGGCCCAGCAAATACCCTTGGAACCAATTTATACAACTTTAGTATGATTTTTCCTAACCTTAGACCCAAGGGTACTTGAAAATACCAAAGAACTTAGATAGTGGGTGCACGGGGACCGGTAGTATGAACTAATTACAAAAAACCCAAAAAACCCCACTTGTAAATGGAAACTGCTTGCAGAGAATCCAATCTATGGCTTTCTCCAGAAAATATTTCAACAAATAATATAAACACAATAATTAACTGACAATTTATGCAATAATTAAATTACATAACATTTGAATAATACAAGACAACAACAGATTAACATGTAAAATAAACAGTTTTACCTCTTATCACAGAGCAAGCATGTATAGTTAGTATATATTTACAATATTTTTGTATTTAATAGATACAAATAGAAAAATTATTCATTGTTAAAACTATCATAATACATGTACTATGAAAATTAGTCCTTGTTGAAAAAACTTTTGTTTGGAAGACATGTTTTATAATCAACTAGAGATGATAGTGCATCCGGTAACCACCGAACTAAAACTATCTGTTGACACATAGACAATCTAACTGACCGACAAATGGAACCAACAAACATGAGTGACATTGTTTTGCCAAGTAATTAATTCTCATAATTAGTTAAAACCATTATAATAATAAAACATTATACCTTATTGGAACGATAACAAAGTAACAGGTACACATGTCCTTGTGTGGGAATGGAATGATCGTATTATTAAAAAGAGAAAAGTTTTGAGAGTTTACATTGCACACAGAAGATAATAGTGAACATATCTTTGTCATTATCTTGGCGACTTGGAAGATTTGGCCGACTTTCCAGACTTATTGCGACTTGACCTGCTCGATGAACGAGATTTGTTCTGACCTGCAGTATTACCAGCCTTCCCAGACTTCCCAGAGCTCAGTGGGGTCTTCGGCTTGAATCGAGGTGGAGGACCTAGTGCAAGCAAAATGGAGATTAAACAAATGTACAATGAAACATCATGATTTCGTTTTGTGACTTATGAAGCCCCTGTAATTCAGTAAATGTTATACCGATAATAATAATAATAATAATAATAAAAATGCACTTTATTTAATGAGGGTAGCAAAGATAATTGGAACTAATCTTCCCTGAGATACTCAGTTACAAACAAATACATGTACAATACACAATGCAATATATTATGTAAAACAAAATAAAAATCATACTTTTTGAAAATACCTGCAAAATACAGTAAAAAAAGTGGTCTGTTCAAATAGTTAAACACACATAGGGACTACTTTGTTTGTTATTCAGTTAAATCCAAAATACCGGTATATCCTTTAAATAATTTAGAATCATTAATATTACTAATTAATGATTAATTAAATTTGCTGATATGTGAAGCCAATCAAGTGTTTGTGACGTACTACTTAGAATCAAACAAGTTAACTGCATAAAGAAAGAAAAGGTAGACAAACAAACATAAATAATATATATCCACCCTTCTTTGCATGCACGATTTTAACGATATAGTACATTTACATCGTACCCTTTCCATATACTGTACGCGAAATCACGTATATGGAAAGGGTACAATGTAAATGCACTATATTGATAAAATCGTGCGCGTTTTCGCGTGCGAAATCGCGTTAATGGAAAGCCGACCTATGAGTGAAAGCAAAGACAATGTCAGTAATAGATGACAGAAAGTGAATATTACCCAATACTTGAGGGCGTGGGTAGCTTGTTTTCTCCAGTTTGTACTCAATGTCTTCTTGAATATCCTGTATACAAGACTCAATGTTTTCCACAGTGTTTGACATGTAGCTTTGTAGGACGTCATGGATGAGCTCTTGAAGAGACTGCAATATTAGTTGACAAATGCACATAAACGTCTAGTAATGTCGTAAGGTTAAACTCCAGCTTAACATAATTATGCTTATTAAGATTATCCCACTGTTATTATCAATGTTTTATTGTTAATGCACCAAGGAAAGTATTCCACTTTTCTTGTATATTTGTATCAAATTAATTTATTTCAATTGTGGTATAATTCTTTAATACAATGGTACAGTTGAATAGTTCATACTGTGAGTGAAATAAAATTGTTTAATTATCACATGCTCATTTGTATTGTAATATTCAAAGTTAATTCACAATGGATCTACATGTATAATTATAATGATAAACTGATATGGCACAAATTAAATTATATGTGACAGTTAATATTCACATTAAATATTAAATATTTGATAGCAGTTGCATAGAAGATTACCATACAGTTTTTCATTAATAAAATAAGTCATAATCTAACATCATCAAACAATAATGCATACCACATTCAGTTGTTAAAAAAGCAAGCACAACACAGCAAACTCAGTGGATAAAGGGAAGAAATTAGGATATTCTGGTAATTTTTCTAACAACAGTTATTGCCCTTTCCCTAGAAATATTAGTTTACTACTAGTATATTTTTGTCAGAAAGTACCGTTTATCAACTCCAATCTGATATTAATATAATATTGTGTAACTGAGATAGAAATCAAAGCAATTAAATAGTGTATCATATTAATCAAACTAAAACCATCTTGCTAGAAACTAACATGCTTGTTTTAGATACATCTTGACACATGTATAATTAATGTATTGACAAACTATCTGGTGATCTAACATTTACTAATTGATGTGGACAAGACAAACAAATCTGGATTTGTCTAGTACAAACTACCTCTTTTGTAATGGGCTGTTCTATCTCGGACACCTTGTTATATGTAGTCTCCTTGGTATTATCCCTCTCCTCAATCATTTTTTCTTGTAACAATAGTTTTTCATTAACTCTTTCACACTGTTTTCTGTCCATGCTCTGCAGAGTTTGTTCATAATCCCATATATCTAGTCGCTTTGAGACCTTCATGTCTTGTGAATCAGGAGCAACATCAACTGACACACTGATGCTAGGTACCTGGTTTTCCTGGCTGTGGGTAAAAACAAACTGGAACAACTGGTAATGTTCCATGAATGTAGAAAATACAAAATCGGTGTACAGTTTGAAATTACGCTCTCCAATGTTTGGTGCAATAGATTCTGCTTGTGATTTAAAAATGTTGACAACTTCTGTCAAAGATTTCCCTGTAAAAATAAACAACATGGGATACTAGTAACGACAACAATTTATGAGCAATGAGGAATGATGGATTATCTGTACCTCTGTGAAATTTATGTTGTCTGTCCCAAGTTTTAGCAAAGGACTGACAACATGAATTTCACAATGGACAGGTACTGAGTGATAACTACATCCAGAGATTATTCCAGCTCTAGGGTAAAATAGATAAATAGTGCAACCTCAATTTGTTTGATGGTACGGGCGTGTACCGTGCAATTTTCAAATGTGTGACTTTCACAGTGTCAGTAACATATATCAGTGGGCCAGTCTCAATCATCAAGTTATCATTAAGTATGGATGGATAAAAAGCCATACCTTGAAATTATATGAGGCTATGGATGCGTACCTTCAAAATTGCAGCTAGACATATAATCAGCATTCAGTTAGATTGTACTGAAACTAAGGAGCATAGTTTTACATGAAATTGTTCCAGGACATTTTAATTCATTGCTTTTATTAAAAATGTCCATATTGCAGGTGACATATGTCGAGAAATAAACAAAATTAAGAGTTTTAAACTAATTAATATATCAGAATACCTGTGGACTGTTGTAACAAATTATCTGCAAATGACAACACCAATTGTATCTGATTCCAAGGAAATCCTTTTTCTGCAGCAAAGACCATGTTGTCATAGAGATAGTCAATATATATTATTGATCGCAAATCATCTTGTTCATCATATGGATCCAGATTTAAAACCTTAGAAAGTAAGAGCTTCCCTAACTGTTTCTGAAAAGAAAATAGAAAACAAAATTAGTTAGTTTTAATTATCAACATGCTTATATATATATATACAGTGAAACTCCGCTATTACGACCACCTGTGGGACTGGAAAAAAATGGTCTTAATAGTGGGGTGGTCCTAT
>JAULBR010089738.1:0-12518 GCA_032355825.1 Melanodrymia aurantiaca
ACCAAATACACAACAATATTCCGAAAAGCAAACTTTTGCATAAACTTGAATTGACTGTGGTCCTGGGCACCCCACTAGTAGGTGTAATGCCCAGTACACTATAAAAGCGGAGGTCAAGACGTGACCTATATGTAAACAACTTCACAACACATTTCTTTGTAAGCTTTCAAGGATGAATAAATCTGAATGATGCGGAATGACCGAGGGCATATGTAACTTTACATACCAGACTTAACTTAGTCCAGATAGTTTAGTCATGAGGATGTTATTTCAAACAAAATCAAGAATTAAACTCATTATGATTGAATTACCAACGCATGATTCTTAGGATACGAAATATAATTATTTTATTGTATAAGCCAACAAATCGGTGTAAACTTGTGTCAATGTGATAATGTTTGTGTTGTGTGGCGTGCGCGCAATAATTATCATACAGACGTCTGATGCAATATGGAGCAGGATACGCTCAACTTTTGCGAACACGTGGTATCATCACGTCTTGGACAGCGATTCGTGAGTACATGCCATCTCTACTTTGTCGACGCTGCATTGTGCAGATACGCATTTGGTTATGTCAGTGTTTTGTCGTTTAGATTGGATCGGTTTCATAAGTTTTCGATCAAAACACCCGATAAAACAATGAATGCTTACGACGGGTGCCAACTGTATGGCAGGATACGCCCGTTTTTTGGCGAACACCTGGTATCACCACTGTTGTTGCTGCGATACGCAAGTACATGCCATCTCGACTGTATCATAATTATGTCCCTTCGGCTATGTCAATGGTCTTGTGTAAATAATAAAACACAACATTGCGTGCACCTTACAATTCAATGACACCATTGTAACGGATTCATAGGGATTTCCCAGCCATGACAGTGCCTCGCCGAAACACGAACAGAATTATTAGTTATCGGTATTTTATATTACAAATAATTAGTACATGCTACGGCAAACCAACGCATTTTATTTGTAAGGGCTTATAAAAAGTATTTTTGTCAATGACAAACTTTATTAAGTTGAATCCTTTATTAAGTTGACAAACCAGTGAAGCGTAAACAGTGATCCATATAAGTTACCTAACAACCTACACAGCTCAAACTGACAAACAACGACAACAACAACACTGAATAAAAGACATACGTGTTTAATTGAAGGCATATACATATACATAATAGTACATAATATCCAAACAGTGTTACAATCTAGCAACAAAAAAACTGCAAAAATAGCCAGTTATAATAATTGGGTAATTTTGAAAATGAAAACCCTGTAAAATATAATATATTTGTAAGAGCGTCACCTTCACCTCTCGCGAAATAGACTTGAGCAGCACAGGCAATATCTAACACAAATTTCTAAAGCACGGTTTTTTTATAATAATAGCATACAAATAGTCGACTTGGATTTATGACATTCCTAAAATTAATATAGTTTTGTATTCCTTACAAACTCAATATTCGAGCGTGATTAAAAATTGTAATGAAGCCACCTAATCCTGGTGTTAACTAAATTAAGAAAATTGTGGCACAAATAACATTAAATAGCTGATCTGACAAACGTTGTACAGTAATATAAACTAAACGTATTGTTCCAAATAATATCTGTACAAGACAATGCAAGGGATAATTCTTGGAAACAGAACTTAAACATTTTAAATGCTTTTATCCACCAAAGGTTCAAGCACCCCCGTCTTGGGCACGGACCGCCATAGGATTAATGCCAAGGCTGTGTCTTTTGACAAGTGAAAACCGTGACTGCTTGCGCTTATGAATCACTTCAAAAAATGGTGTTCAAGAAAGTTGACCACATCCTGCTCCAGTCATGAGCAGTCATTCTCTATCTTGTTTTCACCATATTGCTTAACACTTGCTGAAAACGTATAGGCCTACATACAAAGCACATACAATGATCAAAACTCTCCTTGGTATAGTCAAAGCAAGAGTTAGTAAAGACAAACATATATTTACATTAAATCTTACAAATCCATAAATATTAATATACAGATCGCTTTCCATTAGGAATGAATAGCAAGTAGGCCTAGTAACATGCGTGAAAGATGGCAGCTATATTTACTGTTGCAAACAAGACAAAATGTATTATACTTCCAACTCAATTGATAATCAAATATCGCTTTGGGCAAACTTGCTGATAAGACAAACAAAGAGCCAATATTGACCTATATATGTTATGGTGTGAAAAGGTTTTAAAGTTATTTGCAATTATGGGCAATATGCGAAGGTGACTAGCATTGAAATGAAAATGGTAGTTTATGAAAGGGAATAAACAATAATACGCTAATCAGATCTGTGGTATGTTTGTTTATAGTGGAGACAAATGAGGAAAGTGTACTCAATTGAGTATATTGTGTATAGATAGATAAATTGTGTACTTAATTGAGTGCCTTGCGTATAGGTAGTAATATCCATTAATTCCATACTATTTTTTTAGGTTTTCTGACATATTGTCAATTGATTGGCATTCTCGAATACTCTATTAAATTAAAATGTCTCTTTCTTAACACTAAATCTCATACAATATACCTAAGGCTAACATATAATGGAACTACAATATAGCGAACACTGAGCACTAAAAACAGAGTGCTGTAAGCACTAAAAATAGTGCTGTATCACACGATTAAAAAGGCATCAAAAGCACATAATTATTTTTGTAATTGCCACAGAATGCATTCATACATGAAAATGAAACAAATATCAAACAAATATCAGATAGTTCACTAGTCCAAGTGCCAATCAATAATTTTAATTTTCAATTTTTTTTTACACAAAATATATTTGGGCATCTTAAAATAATTGTTTGACATAAATATATTTTTGCTAATTAATATTCTAACTTAAAATATTACAAAATTTGAAAATTTTCAACATGAATCATAAAACAAACATGTACATATACAATCAAATATAATATGAAAGCGATTAAATAATTCATTGATATTATTGAAACATCAATTAAAAAATATATGCAATACAAAAATTTAACGTATTTATGGAAGGAATTACTCAAGATAAGGGATAAAATAGTTACAAACGAACCTGATAAAATTATTGAACAGTAGTTTCAAAATATCAACCCTAAAATAGAATATTTAAAACAATATTAATACCAAATAGCCACATAGCCATAATCTAGACAACAATGTCTTTATAAATTTACATACAACTACGGTTTCTTTTCAGACTGTTTGCTGTTGAACTTGCAGCCATAACATGTTTTATGATTACTTTTATGTGTGTTATACATTAACAATTAAATAGTTGACTAGAAAAAAGCAATTTAGTTCCCTTCAAACGGTCTATGAGATGATTGGTTAAAAACCTATGAACAATAGTAGAATATGTATTATAAAACTTAAACATGCAAATATTGTTTAATGCAATCACTTTCAAGAATTGGCATTTCATTTTTGGCATTTATTAAACATTTTAAACTTTCTGTCTGTATTTCGCTTACTACATCAACTATAAAATACAGTAAAAAGTTAAGAATTTAATAAAAACTATTATAATCTGGCAAAACTTTTATACTACAAAGGCACTGGAAATAATTATTTATATTATTGGGAAGAGTGGGGCATACACAATTATCAAAAATGTTTTTGTAAACAAAAATTTCGGATTACTATTTTTATGAAGAAGGCACTGATAAAAATTGTTGTTTTTAATATAATTTAACCAAACTTCAACCTAAAAAACATATTTAGGATAGACAAAAAAATAGAAGATAAACATATATATTAATTGAATTGAGCTTGAGAACAAAAACCAAATTCAATTCCAGAATAAAATTAAAATAAACTCATTAGAGACAATTCTAAATAATTCTGACATGAGACTGAAAATCAAAACATAATTGATACTAGTCATAAATAAATGTATTATAATAATGAATGTTATAAACTAATAAGACTAGGCCTATATTTAACATCTTGAACATACAAAACAAAACTAACTTCAGGCAGCATGGAATATATTCAAACATAATACATTGCAACAGCGGCATATAATTATATTTAGTCCACAAGCCCGGTCTTGAGGAAACAGTAAAAATTAGTACTCGCACTGAGTCACCCAATACTTCCTTCCCTATTTCCCAAATGTATCCTTTGTTCTATAAAAATAAAGCATGGTTACATATATTTATCAGAATTTCCAACAAGATTGCCAGGTTGAACCGCTACCTGCAATGCCAAGAGAGGCACACTCTGTAATGTTTTCCGTACATTAACATGTAAGATAATATTGTTTGTTCTATTGAAAAGTAATACACAACGAACATGTATATATTGTATAAGTATCTGAAATTGTGAGTAGAGTCAGTCTGGGGAAAACATTTGATTTATGGCAGTTAGAATAAGGCAAAACTTATGAGACCAAATAGAAGAAAACAATTTCCACACAAAAAAAATCTTTAAAATTTAAGCATGAAATATGAAAATACACAAATGTCCTCTCTGAAGCCACTTAAATTGGGATGGTCATAGTTCACATAATCTGATGTTGCTATTTTAACATTTGTTTGTGATTAACAACTCCAAATTAATTGATAACAAATATTTCTTTTAATTATTCATATAGATAATATTATAGTTATACATTATACATGTACATGTATATACATGTATATAGAAAACCAAAAATATACGCAATTTAAAAAAGACCTGTATGAGAACCAAGCTTTCAATAAAACAGGTAATGGTTAGTCTCTATATGGATGTGTTCATTAATTGAGCTCCCATTACAATGTTGACATCACACATTTTCCTCCGACTCGATGGATATCCCATATTTTGTACTACATACTAACTGACATTATTTTATTGTAATATTTTGTATGCTCAGAGCTTAAGGTACACATTACATTATTTCAAAAGAAATATTAATATAAAATTTGTGGGGAGACACCATTTATGCAACTATGACCATCCCCCTTTAAGATGAAAAAAAACAATGCAGAAACCAGCCGATATAACAAAAGTGACATTAGTCTCACTGCTTAACTCTTACAGAAACAACACATCACAATTAACCAGACATTTTACAGATGACAAAAAGCTTCAACAATAATTATTCAAATAATCTTATTGCAGTTGGTAGTTTAAAGCTGCTGTCAACACACACATACACGTGGACCATTTCAATATTACGCAGGACAGTACAGCACATACCACAGCAATTTGGTATACAAGTTGTGAAGCAACGGCTGGAACAGGAAAACACTAACTGGATATATTGATGTGGAATCAACACCCTAGGCCTCAGTTGGTCAGTACATCGAGATATGGAAGAAAACATTGGAAGTTGGTTTTGAAGAAATTCGTCCATCTGGAGGATGTTTTAGAGGGTGCTGAAACCGAAAACTTGTTTGGACACTTTGTTTGGCTCATTCTCTTGATTTCAGATTGGGGAGGGGGGGGTGTAACTATATTAACACAAGAGGTTTAATAAAATAGGGATATGTATGCCAACTGTTGGCATGTTGAACACATCCCCTGGGACACGACACTTAATTTCGTTTTATACCAAAAACTTTAGTTCTAGTTTATACAACAGGATAACCTTAATAAAAATTGAAGACATGACACGAGCTGAATTACGAAGTAGTTCAGTACGTTTCTGTTACCAACAAGCATACATTTTTATGTCTTTTTATTTAAATATAATTATATGTATTGTGATAGTTGTCTTGAATCGACGTACAATATCATGGACCTCATATCTTAATTAATATGACAGTGTATTGCCGTATCTTTACAGTTCTAATTAACACTACTTATACAACTCACCATACAGATTCTGATTTCCCAAAATGGTGGAGTGCTTTCAATGTTGACACATATGAATTGCACAGTGGAAATATAACAGGGCATCATTACAGCAGGGTTCACCAAATCCACCATCCCGCAGTCCTGGTTAGTGGAACTTTGGTCAGGGCTAGTTGAAAATTCTAAACTATATTTACTATGAGAAATAAGCCACTAACACAACTTTTTGGAGGGCTTATTATATAATAGTAACTTTCTAAAATATTTGTCAAACACTGCGTTACACAACTAGCCTATAAGCATTACATAGATTTTTATAGATCATCATTACTTTAATAGATATATCAATGGTTTTACAGAGACAGGTCAATTCTAGTGAAAGCAGCAGTATATATATATATGTTGTACACTTTTTTGATTACTGAAGAAAGCCAGGCAGGATTTCCAATATTAAATTTAATAACGATACACAAAATATAGTTCAGCACCTTTTGAATTGTGAGAATAACACTTCTAATAACGTGACATGGTTATCAGCAAACCTATGAGATACTTATTGATCTACAGTGTAAGCTTGCTAATCCAGAAAGTATGGGTTTTTAATTGCCTGTATTATATACTGTATAATAGTACGGACTGTTCCAAAATACTGACACAACTCGCTATCAACAGTTGTAATGAAATATTGTTTTATATGGAAGGGGTGGGAATTGGTTTCTATATAGAAGTTTCTGTATAGAAAATGTTTGCACATCGTAAGGCAGTTGCCTAATTTGATTTCCATATTATAGCATGAATTAGAATTTTTTTTTTACAAAATATGGTAAAACTCTGAACAAAACCGATCTGTACAAAATTACTGGCTATACAGTTGAGTAAACATGTGTAAAGTGAAACCCAATGCAGCCATTTGGGTAGCGTTACATGTGTTATTGTTTGTAGTTTAATGAACATGTAGTATGATGTTTTGATGTTACATGGGTTAATGTCTGTAGTTTGATAAACATATAGTAGTATATTTTGATAGCGTTAAATGTGTTATTGACTGTAGTTTGGTGATGTTTTGGTAGCGTTATGTATTATTATCTCTAGTTTGGTGATAAATGAGATCTTTTGAATCTATAATTATTGTTTGTACAAATGAAGCAAATTACAATTATTGTATGAATATTCTATCCCATAATGACTGGCTGGATCTAGAAGATCAATATTGAGACTAAAGAATAAACTCACAGACTGGGAATACTGGAGTCAGAACTAACTACGTGTATTATGTTTTCACTATAACATACACAAGTGGAAGTATAAAGAATATTACTATTACATTATCTACACAGACGTATCAGGGATTTATCCAAATTGTTAGCTTGAATGCCATGGCTGACAGGATTGGGCAAATTAGCGCAATTTTAATCAAAATTCAGAATAAAATAACATTAAAAAATATTTTTACATTAGTCTACAAATTAAAAATTATCAATTCCATTTGCTTTTGGAAATGGCCTCATATGGTAGAATATTTGAATAAATCCTTAAGGATATAATTGTAATTATTTACATACATTATCTGTTCAGCAAATGAAAATAAATTCCTAGAAGCACCAGTTGTCAATGGGGGATAAGGCATGGACACAATATTACACGAGCTGGACTGCAGGGCAAGATCATGGTAACAAAAAGGCAAACATTTATGGCAAAGTAGAGCTACAGTAGAATCTCGTTGGCTCGAACACGGAAGGGTTGAATACATGGTAACGCTCGAACCAAGATCGAAGTCCCGAATTAAACCCTTATATTAAGTTGCTGATGCTTGGGTTGAACTAACCGATGGGTCGAACAGTTTTACGAGCACCGACGGTGTTCGAGCCAATGGGATTCAACTGTATTTGAATCCACCGTGGGTGAGGAAGAAGACTCACTCACTCACATTGCACATTGGACTCACTACAGGTCATATCCAGCGTATGCAGAAGAATATACAAAAATATACATTTAGCAAAATTAATCTGAGTAAAAATTATATCATATTAATTCAGTACAACAAAATATATACATACACTGTAGAGGGTTAAAATACAAAAGCCTAAAAGTTATCAAAATATTTCTGGTTTTTGTTTAATAAATTATATCTCAAACGTATGTCTGTTATAGTGAGAAGAAGTCACAAAGAAGCCAGTTTTACCATGATACAGTTAACAACATCTCTCAGCAAGGGTAACAATATCTAGGTACATACAATATATTTCCTTTTAGGAAATGACCAAAAAATACCTTGGGCCATGAGCATAAAGATCAGGAGCCGCTTTCAGAAAACATTTATGACTAGTTGTGCACGTAAAGGTAAATATCTGACTAAAAGTGTCTCCCAAAATAAAATTAAATGTAATTGTGTCCAAGAAAGAATAGCATCTTCGGGTAATACGGCACAAATGACGAAAAACTCATGACGTCTTTGCTACTAACCATAGTCGTATCACTAACAGTACGCAATCGAAATTTCTCCACTTACGGTTACGTCCACAACTAGTCGTAAACTAAACTTATGATGTTTTGTGAAACGGCCCCAGCAATTTGGATACATTAATTTGAAGAAAAACAACGATAGAGTCTAGATAACTGAAATACAGAGAGAACTACAAACATCTAACAATGGCAATACACAATCTACAAATCTTGGCCGAGATATAAATGACACAAGCCAGACTTTTTTTTATTGTTTTGAAGATTTGTTAAACTGTAAAACTTAAATGCACTCCAGAGTTTTAAGACGGATGCCACCGTAAGTACAAATCTAATGCTGCTTTAACATATTCCTGGCTAATAGAGCATTTTTTATTATTAAAGATAACATTTACTTACATTTTATTACTTACAATATCAATTTAATGTACATGTATATCCAATTCATTTGTAATAGCTTAATATAGTCCTTGGACTTTAGCCTACAATAGCCTAATTTAGTATGATTCAATTTAGTATAAATACAAAAGAAGAAATCAAGTTACTATAACCATTTGGATAACGAGAATAATTGGATATACATATACTGATATTATAAGCAATAAAAATAGTAAGTAAAATTAATTTTAATAATAAAAAATGTGCTATTAACCATCAAATTGCTACAAAGAGCATTAGATGCACACATACAGTGGGACTTGCCTTAAAACTCAA
This sequence comes from Melanodrymia aurantiaca, assembly GCA_032355825.1. Taxonomy (NCBI): domain Eukaryota; kingdom Metazoa; phylum Mollusca; class Gastropoda; order Neomphalida; family Peltospiridae; genus Melanodrymia; species Melanodrymia aurantiaca. Next base: position 8,960 of record JAULBR010089738.1, read on the forward strand.
GAGTTCTTTTAAATAATATAACGATCTTAAACAACAGATGCATGTTGAACAGAGACAAAGGAAAAGGCTTTTTCATTTAATGACATCTCTTACCATATTCATTATTAATCAATGACTATTGGTTGTCAAACACAAAATTATGTCGACACATGGTCACAGAAGTAACTCTCTGCCATATAGGCTACTCTTAATGAATAGCAATATGGGGTCATTTATATACACTTTCCCAGAGAGGATAGCACACACCACGGCCTTTGATATACCAGTCCTGGATCACTGGTCGATATTGAGAAATAACTAAAAGGGTCCACTAGGGAGGATTGATCCTTTGACCTCTCAGACATCAGGCAGATGCCATTTCGCCAGGTTATGTCCGACTCCTGTAAATCAGACTAAATCTGGCAAACTACAGTAACGGACATACAGCACCAATCTGGTAAACAACTGACATATACATAACATACTTGTAACAAATGAAGACAAAAGGTAAGAGATTTATAAAGTTGCTGCGAGGTATCTACTGAAGTAGAGTGAGATTCAGTATATTCAACCTGACTAATTACACTTCATTTTCTTTAATAACTTTAGTCAGTGTCACTCTGTGGGGGAAAACGTATTAACTTTAATTCTTATTTTCCTGTAAATTTAAATTAAAAAAATTAAATTCATATTAAGAATATTCTAACATACCCTTCCTTTGTGCCAATGTTTTAAAATTTGTTAACTTTTTACCAGATTTTTCTCTCAAATTTCAAATATTGTATTCAAAATGGTCAAAACACTACAATATCCCCTGAATCTGTTTACACAGTGTTAATTGATATCCAAAGAACTCGATCTGACATTTCACTGCTAGTAATTTGATCATTACTTTTGTTCATAATAAAGGGACTAAGATGGCTGATTCACTGCAGTAGGCGGCCCACGTATTTGACAGACTATTTACTAAACAAGCTTTTATATTATAGGATATCCGCTCATGAAGGCTAGTTTACAATAATATGCACTTATGTGCGTCTGTATAATTATTTTGCTCAGTAATTGCATTCATGATTAAGTTTTCCATAAATAACAGAATTACAATTTTTTTTAAATAAATTCTTTTACTCATTGGTGTCTAAGTTGTGAGCACCACTACATAAAATTTACACAAAAAATATAAAGTTCCCACTATTTCTAACATCAGTTTCCACCTCCCACACCACCCTACCCATCTCACACATGCTAATTTCTATAGTGGGACACCTTTTATACAATTTTGGATCTGCAACTTCATGTACATCTCTTTCCGACTTATATATTGAATATACTCAATAGTAAAAATGTGATTCCAAATAAATGAAGGCCAATTTATATACAGTACATTCACAATTCTTTAAAAGTTCTCTAAATAGATGCACATCAAAATATTATGATGCTTTTCATTAAATTAAAAAAATACATCCAGATATAAAAAAAAGTATAACATTAGACATTCATTTATATACGAAATGTATGTAAGACTTTCAGATCAAATAACTTATACTAGTCAATGTTCTTTTACATGATTCTTCACATTATTGTTTCCGTTCATCAGTTTGCAATGCTTTCCCTCCTTCGGAGCGCTCCCTCGTAGGAAGTCGGTCTTGAGGAGTCTCCAGAAGAGGATGGGATTGATGACGTTCATCACGATCATTGAGCCGCAGATGCTGGCGTAGTACCAGCGGGGCACTCGGGTGTACCACACAAACATCCCGTACGTAATGCCGCCAAGAGATAGTCCACGGAACACGACGAATGTCACCAGGTTCAGGAAGGCCACAAACTTATAGAACCAGTGTTCGAAGTGCACCTGTACCATCTGAAGGAGCTTCCTCGAGTGCAGGAAGAAAGAGTTCACTTCGGCTAGTAGCGCCACCATGTTGTACGATATACAGATTTGCACTTGAATGTTGTACCAAAACATGGATGCAACCTGCAATAATAAGAACAATTGTCTCGTGTAAGGTGAAAATAAGTACAGCATACACAGGCACATTATTTTGATCTTGCTTCCAAGTTCAAGTGAGGTAGGCAAAATGTATATATTTTTGAGCAATTTATTATAAGTGAAGTTATTGTTTTAAAAACATTACATAAATACCGAACTGTACATTAAAAATATACAGCAAGACATGCAATATATTTATTAAAAAAACAAAAAAAAACATAAAATATAATGCGTTGTCATGCTGACTTGCACATATTCACCTAGCCACTTCAGCCGTAACCGTTATAACTTTTGCATGTGTGAATGCTCGTCATTTCCAACCAAAAGTATTTCAGCTAAACCTGTATAGTTATATACTATACACGGTTATAGACTACGCATACATGTAGTTTGAGCAATCTGGATTGAAATCCAGATTATATACGGAAGAAATGTTCAAAACAGGTTTTTACTGTGTGACCTTGAAATGGACTTTTTGGAAAAAATAAATGTTTTAGGATCAACTTGGCCACAGCGGTTCTAGTAACCCTACCTACAAAATGATAGATCCAGCGGTCTTGCAGGAACGGAGTTGACAAACAGACAGACAGACAAGCAAACGAACAACCAATCTGACAAACACAACCAAGCAACATTTTCACCTATTAAAACCCATTGATGTTTTCTTATTTGATACATTGTTCAACAGTAGACTAAATCACATTAATTTGAAGATCAGACGTGAACAAAATTAATGGTCATGCCTACTTATGTCAAATTAATTGACAATGTCATCAAGGCCAAATAAATGAATATGTGTGGTTCAGATTAAATAAGCCAAACAAATTAGGGTATGTAGGTAGGTTCAAATCTTATATTTTTGGAGGTACATTTTTATGGTAGGTAGGCATCGTATACTAGTATATATTTTTTTCATGTATTGGTATGCTTTGTTAATTCACAGGACACGTACGCAAAAATCTGGGAATTTGAAGTTACAATTGGAATAAAAATGAACAATCACAGAATATTTTTGTTTGAGGGTATGATTTGTGACCATTTGCGATAAATCCCACTTTCGGTTTTGGTATTTTTACTAATTTTAGCTTCAAAACATGATTTAGATAAACATCAAATGGAACGCAGATCAAAGGAGAAAAATCTGCTATAGTTGATGATATGGATTTAGACTCTGTCGGTCGGCAATGTTCTTTGGGTGAGATTTAGCTTTAAAAGGTTTTTTTTCTAGGGCCGGTCGGATAACTGCAACCACACATATTAATTTGTGCTAAGATGTCTTCTATGAACCAATCAATAGACTCTTTTAGGAATGCTTAACAGGCAGCAGCAATTTTCATGTTCTTTGATGATTTCAATGGGTTACTGCTTTTGAAGTAGACCAAAGTTACAACACCAAACACAGCTCACAAAGAGCCAGATGTGTAGTTTCAGCATGACCAGCATCATTTTAATCTAAAGCAGAGTTTATACTTCCACATGCATTTGCATTACACATTGTAATAATAATAATGCTAATGTATGAGAATAATTAATTTTTATCTATTTATATATTGTTTATACATTGTATAGTTTTTGTAATTTGTGTGTATG
>JAULBR010089749.1:0-12517 GCA_032355825.1 Melanodrymia aurantiaca
TCCATGAAAGAACGCCGTATCCATCCACCTCCATGAAAGAACGCCGTATCCATCCACCTCCATGAAAGAACGCCGTATCCATCCACCTCCATGAAAGAACGCCGTACTCACCCACGTCCATTGCAAGGGCGCGGTACTCACCCACGTCCATCGCAAGGGCGGGATATCCATGCAAAGACGCCGTACACATCCACTTCCCATGCAAGGACGCCGTATCCATCCACGTCCATCGCAAGGGCGGGGTACCCATCCACGTTCCATGCGAGAGCGGGGTACCCACCCACGTCTCACGTAATGACACGGTACCCACCCACGTCCATCGCAAGGGCGGGGTACCTATCCACGTCCATCGCAAAGACGCCGTACCCACCCACGTCCATCGCAAGGGCAGAGTATACGCATCCACGTCCCACGTAATGACACCGTACCCACCCAAGTTCATCGCAAGGGCAGAGTACCCACCCACGTCCATCGCAAGGGCAGAGTACCCATCCACGTCCCATGCAAGAGTGAATCAGAACAAAGTAAATGCTACTAACATTAATTTACCAATAATATTGTGGAGCGGGGTGTTGAAGATTGGGGTGGGGTGTGTAAGACTGCCCATGGGCGTCATCTCTAATCGGCGCCGGTGTGAAACGGATAGACGTCCATAGGAATAGAGGTCCGAAATAATGTATAATGCTATAGGACCTACATATCTATAGGATTCATTGTCTACATCAGACGTCCATAAAACACATACCGTTATAAATATTATTTTCATACATTAACGCTAAGAGCTAGGTAATATCTCGTTGTATGTATCATGCCATTCGTTTCATTCCGCAAAGTTCAATTGTATTATTTAATACATTTTGTGAAGAATGTTACCGGAATTGTATTCCTAACTGACTTGTCTTCCTTTAAAAAGTAACATAAGTCCTTAGGAGCCGAGATCCAGTAATATGTAACCAGACTTGCATAAATCACATACTTTTACAGTTATTTTACTCTTATAGCAAGGATAGGACTTCCAAGTTAATATCTTATTTGATGGATTAGTGTATTAAATTTTGCTTCTTTCCGTAAAGTTTCATCTTACACTATTAACCAACTTTATTGTGAAATAAACTCCCATTCTCTTTACAACTGCGAGGTTCAGTTGGCGCCAAATCGGGTGAGTGGGGGTGGGGGGCTGAAATACTCCCATACATTATTTGGTGTTTGCGTAGATGACTGTCACTCGGCTATGCCATCTCTGCTGACATGTGTTAATCACTTCATTAATACTATAATGTGCAGTTCCTTAAACTAAATTTAACATGTGTTAATCACCTGCAAGCGAGAAACACGCACAGTAACAACACGCATGTTATATTATACACCTTACACTGCATGCACAACACCTGTCATTTGTTAGTTACAACGAATCAACGGTACCTGTCATAAAACAAACACTTTATGATCACGTGATATACAGCAAAACCGCTTCTTGGTGATTTGTTGGGATTTCTTATCACACAGAATGATCCGTCCCAGACTTGACGTAACGGTCACGTGATATCGTGTATTGATCCGCGCGTGTGCGTCTTACTTTCACTTGGTGATTAAGCGTGGCTGGAGATGTATGCTCAATACAATACCAGACAAGTGAAAATATAACGCAACAAAAAGTTTTAACAATACGTCAAACACTTTGTAGGGAGACTAGAAGTTTTCGGAATGCTGTGACTGATATTGGACACGTTGTTAAGAGCTGTCAACCGTTTCAGAGAGTAATCATTGTATCACACCGTTTAAATGTGTGAAGTATATAGTGACATTTGTTTTTATTAGTATTTACCTGGCGTTCTGTGACTGTTTACAATATGACGGATCCTTCAGAATCTAACCATCCTCTCTCATTCTTCACCACGTTTAACGAATCACTTGTAAATTCCACCACCATGGAACCCAACGCTTCCGTTCACGAAAACCCTTACGAAGTACCACCAGGTCTAATTGTTTTACTTGCTTTTTTGTACGGATCCATATCTTTACTGGCGGTCATTGGGAACGGCCTGGTGATCTTTGTGATTGTTATGAACCGCCGCATGCACAGTGTAACGAACATATTCATCGCTAATTTGGCAGTGGCAGACGTTATTATCGGGATGTTCTCAATACCGTTTCAGTTTCAGGCAGCTCTACTTCAGCGATGGGCCCTCGCACACTTCATGTGTTCTCTGGCCCCCTTCGTTCAAATAATTTCCGTCAACGTCAGCATCATCACCCTCAGCGTCATCGCCATTGACCGCTACATCGCCGTACTACACCCCTTTAAAGCAGGATGCTCAAAACGTTCCGCTGTCTTTATTATCAGTGGTCTATGGTGGTTTGCAGTTCTTGCCGGTTTTCCATGTGTCCTTTATTTTAGGGTAGTAGATGATGGTGTGCACCCACTAACTTGCAAGTTCCTCGCACCACCAAGCTGGCCAAATTTGTGGGAACATTGGAACTTGTTTTCTGTTCTCGTCCAATACATTATGCCGTTGGTGGTCATTAGTTTCTGCTACTTTCGAATCGGCTGTCACATTTGGGGAGCCCGTGCCCCTGGAAATACCATCAACACAGAAGACGTGAGAAGCAGAAATAAAAGAAAGGTAAGTTGGACCACGTGTTGTAAACATACCATGTATTTAAATTACAGGTGGTTGGGTTGGGTTGGGTCATTTTGGTGTGCTTCCATCAGAAAACTGTTCAAGCACACCTGTCATGGGCACAACCTCTGACTTCGCCAGAGAGTTCTGTCCATGACAGGTTACAGGTGGTAATTGGACATTGCTGATATTGAGAAAACCAAATGAGTTCCCATGAAAGACCGTTTATTTACGAGAAGGTCATGTATTTAGATTAAAGGTGTTCGGGTAATTAGATAACATCTTGGCTAGACAAGGGACTTTCCATTTATTAATAAATCAGAGTCTATCAATAGGTGGAAAGGTACACCTTGGATAGCGAAGATGATTAGACAAATGCTGATACTGAGAAAACCAAACGTGTTCCCATGAAAACCCGTTTAATGACGAGTATACATCACGAGCAAAGGCGAGCGAATGTACAATTAAAAACACCTTTATTTTATTTATTACAACTAAAAAATGACCAGATAGAAATATCATCATGTTCATTTCCTGTAGGCATGCGCTGTTGCAGCTGATGAATCGTTTCCCACATGATAAAGAGATGAAACTTCTTTCATAGCCCACTAACCACGGTGTCATAAAATAGTATCTCTTCAGTACACAGTTGGACATCATATTAATTTATCACGGTGGCCAAACATGACAGGGGAGATGCTATCGTATTTTTCTCCGAGAAATAGCTAATACAATATTGGTATTACCGTTACGTGTCACTTTAGTGGTTGTTAATGTAATGATGATCGCAATTCACTGACAGCGGCGCTATATTGGTGTTTATTTTGCCCAAAAACATACGTTTTATAAGCATACATCAATAATTGAACATAATAATTATAACATAAGTGCACATTGCGGGGAATGGCAGGTAAAAACATAATAACAAATACAAATATATAAATACATACATACAAAATAAATTAATGATACATTCATATATACATGTGGATAATATGCAATAATTAAAATATAAATCATGTACAAAATTGTTGTACAAATGATGCGTCATATCGTGAACTATCCTCTGAATGTCTACCATAGAATGTTTTGAATGTTTCACCAGCCCATGGACGGTATAGCCATGATGAAACGACTTCTACATTCCCTAAAGTATCTCAGAAGATTCTTGATTTATCTATCTGTCTTAATATATCATCGATCCATTATAATGACGTCCATATACTGTAGTTTGAATTGTTTAACATAATACATTATATATTAGTTTCAATTCAATGACTCATAGTTTTCTCCCATAAAAGTACAAACCTATATACGTGTTTAAACCGCCAATCAAATCTCTCAAAATTAAACCACTGAGCATAAATTAATCATATTGTTTAAATCTCGAGTTTTGGAGCCATTTCGACCACTCTTCTTGTCCGGTTGCCCTAATTATTGGGTAACCTCGTAAATTACGTGCACCGCTATATAGTTCACATATTCTGGTAAATCGGTTTCACATTGAGATGATCTAATGACCTCATGAGTCAACACCAGGTTAATAAATTCAACCCTTGGGCTCATCTTCGTCATAAAATGTACCATATTTTATATTTAATTTCATATATCACTGATCATGACAGGTAGAACCTTTGTCTCAGTACTGTTTATGTATGGTAGTTGAGCTAGTTCAAATCGTTCTATGTTTCGGTGCAAATCTGATAGTCTTTCTTCAGATTATGATTCATATCTCCAGATATCCACAATTAGGGTTATTTTTAAGCAGTAATCATTTATATTTTCTTATGTGTAAACTAATACAATCTATAATGATAAGATTAGTTTCCATTGTTAAATTCTGAAGGATTAAGAAAATATAAATGTTCATGTTCTGATGGTCATTGGTGTGTAATTTTACTCTTATGTAAAATAATTATTTAAATAAGCACAAAGCATCTATCAGTTTGTTAATCAACATTTGCCATTTAGAAATTAACGCGTGTCACATGCGTTACTTGTCTTTTCATTAGAATCATTTTTCTAAGCCCATTTGAATGTGCTCGATCTCAATTGGAGTTTCAAAGTTGAACACAAAACAGATATCTAGGAAATAAGCTAAACCCTGTAACAATTATCACTGCCTTACCATTCGTGAGTTTAAATTACTATATAAAAGTTACTATTTTTGTTATAATTTTCGAGACCGAAATACTTTGGTGTAGTGGATAATGCCAAGGACTACACTCTGGTAGGAACGGTGTTCGAATCCTGCTCGTGGATCTCACTTTCCGACTCCAACCCGGAGTGAGTTCTCCGCCAGGCTCAATGGGTAGGTGTAATACCACTTATACAACTGGTTTAACAAAGGCCGTGGTATGTGCTAACATGTCTGTGGGAAACTGCACATGAAAGATCCCTTGCTACTTATCAATTTGGAGTTGCGGGTTTCCTCTCTCATACTTACACTAACTTCTGTCGTAGGCAGACAGTCGAGGCAGCTGGACTGTGTGACCATGACAGACGTGCTTGAACCTTAATTGGATATAAGCACGTAAATAAGTTATACCTAACTAACTAACTAACTAACTAACTAACTAACTAACTAGCCTATGTGCATATAGACGACATCCACAAGTTAACAAATAAATATATATAAAATACGATTTAAAAAAACCCATAGTGATAATAATTGTCTCTGTCTTAATTCGCATTATGTTCCACGATAACTTTTGCCACTTCCGCCCTTGATTGCAACCAGCGCCCTCTGTCGGGTTATTTCTGAATGTTGCCTATTGTAACATTCATTGTCTTGTCGCTGTGATGGGATATTAAATTGTGAAGTGATTGCAGAATTGTCCTGTCCTTCAGCTTTCCTCGACACTTTCTTCTATTTATAGACGTTTGACTGCGGGGCAGTAATTTGATGCTATATTGGGACAAAGCTTTCGGATATGTCACCGTATTAATAATGTACACGGAAATGGAAAAAACATATGTATGCATAATTAAAGTGAATCTCTATGGATAGTTTGATGCAATTAAATTTAAAATTACAGGTCTACATAATTGTGTACACGTCGCAAGGTCCTATGCATACATTGAATTCCATTCATCGTCATCATACATTGAATATTATTATCATAGCTTTTATGACTCATAGTTGGCACGGATGATGGCCGATGCAATACCTTACTTTGACTTGTATTATACGCTTTTGTGGCTTCGATGAATATTGCGGAGAAGCATTGTGGCTGTGCTTACGACGTGTGCCACCTGTGTAGCGGGATACGTTCCCTTTCGAGAACACATGGTATCATCACTGCTTTGGCTGTGATTCACGAGTACATGTCATCTCGACTTTGTCGCAATATACCCTCGACTCTGCCTTATGTAAAGATAAGCATTTGGCCATGTAACTGTTTTGTCGTTTAGATATAAGCAGATTCGACCAGAAAAGACATATCGATATCTACAGGCATCATTGATGCATTTTCCCTTCCCATCGCCGTACCACAATACTCCCATGCATAAACGGGTGGAACTTTCTGTTATGAAGGAGTGTATAATTATATTCACATAGCAAACAACATGTTCTGACTCGCATGACAAAATTGAACAAAATTGCACTTGGGTGAGTATATTTTTGCATCACTCCTGGGGTAATTTTACTCACGTAAGTAAATGTTCGCACGAAATCTATACTCACATGTGAGTAAATATGTAACACTAGTGTATGACTAAATATGCTTCATGAGTACACGAATGCTTATGGCTTAGGGTATCTATATAGGTGAACGCCCTTGCGGTGAAGTACCTGCTACTCAATGCAGCGCTGAGGTAGTTACATAGATTTACAAGTGACCAATTAATCTAGCACAATACAAGCTAATTGGAAAATTAAACAGAAAATACCATAATTAGACTCATGTTGTTTATGCATCAACTACCTATATACCAATACCAATTTCCAGAACCGTACAGCAGTTAACAGTCATTTCGAAAGATCGATCCTCCTCAGTGGGATAGTTGTGTTGTTTCCCGTTCCAACCAGTGATTCACGACTGGCTCACCAAAGGCCGTCGTATGTGCATTTTTGTCTGTCGGGGAAATGCGCATACAAGATCCCTTGCTGTTATTCGTTAAGAGTAGCCTATGTGGCATCAGTGGGTTTCCTCTGTGGCCAAGTGTGGATATAACTGTGCGTTTGACATCCAAAGTCCGCACAGAAAGCAATATTTTATATGCATTTTTCCACAGACATGATAGTATACACATCACGGCCTTTGATGGACCAGTCGTGGATCACAGTATGGTTGGAACAGAAAATAATCCAACTGATCTCCTGAGCAGGATCGATCCTTGGACCCATCGGGCCTCAGACGGACGTTCATGCCGTAAGCTACACACCGCTCCGTATGTGCACGCAGCACGTCTAATAAAGTGACTGATTGTGGAGCGAAAGGAGACAGAAATTAGTCATAGGTTACAAGCGCACGGTCCTTGTTCAAGCTGAACAACACTGTTGAAAGCGGCGCAACCGCTAATCAAGCGGTCGGGTTGAGTTCTGGACAGGGGTAGGGGCACTATATAGCAGGTGGGAGGGTGGCAATATAATGTAAACAATATAAAATACGTTAAAGGGATTCACTCATTATTTTGGCGCGAAATTAGGGATCACGTGACGAATGCATCAATCCAACAACGCGAAAATGAATTAGCGTATAATCAGAACCGAAAACAACTGACCATGTTTATTTACATAATTTCATACATTTATTACATGACTACAAACATTAACAGAAATTACAAAGTGTCATTATATTACGTAAAATTTCTCCATCTACGAATCGATCACCAAAACATGCACCTGGATAGTTAACACATTTTATAAGGTCTGCTAGAGATACAGTATGCAGAGCGGCCATGTTTGGCGCCAAACATGGTGGGTGATTCTCTTTAAATAAGGTAAAATAGAAATATTACGGCGGCCCTATTTGCGTGTGTACATGCATTTGATAGTAGTACATTTACATTTAATATTAGGTTCACCTACAGATACCGTGGCCGTTTATGTATGTATAAACGTATAAAGGTGTTTAATGATTCATATCCGATAAGAAAAAATAAATATATATTATATCGCCGTTAAAATAGTTTTGGAACCGGATAAAAAGGTGTACACCAACCAATGATTCAACTCGGCGCAACCCACCCCTGTTCCTGAACACGTTTAACTGCATTCACTACTAATTACAAGAGTACTTGAACGCGAACCAGTCACGATGTTAACGCCAAGTTCAAAGGCACAGACTGTTACGCATGTACCATTAAAGTCACTGCATGGTTGCAGTTTAACACGTATGCCATTGTACTGAATATTATCAAACTTATCTGTGATCATATAAACACGTCTTTTATAACTTATTTACGTGCGTATATCCAATTAAGGTTCAAGCACGTCTGTCATGGTCACGCAGTTCAGCTACCTCGACTACCTGTCCAGGACAGAAGTTAGTGTTAGTATGACAGAGAAAACGCGCTACACTGAATTGATAAGTAGTAAGAGATCTTTTATATGCACTTTTCCAGATAGGACTGTACATACCATGGCCTTTGTTAAACCAGCGGTGGACACTGGTCGGTGTAAGTGGAAGTGCACCAACTCATTGTAAGTCGGTACTGAGATTAAAAATCCCATATGCCACGAATGGGATTAGAACCCATTGCCTACCGGCCTGAAGTCCGCGGTGTTAACCACTACACCACAGAGGCCGGAGGGCAGGATTTGAGCACACTTGTCTCACCACTGCAACACGGACATATTATACCAAGCATGGGATTCGAACCCAGTACCTACCAGTCTTACATAAACCCGATGCGTTAACCTCTGTGCTACGAAGACCGGTGTAAAAGGAACGCAAGTCCAGTCGGAATACAAGTCCCGCAACATCGTATAACAAATTGGATTAAATAATAAAATTAATATTTACGGAATGAAACGAATAGTCTGATCCATAAAACAATTAATACAAGATCATTTATTACCTACAAGAACTATAGAGTTAATGTGAGAAAAAACGCAATAAAACTATGTGTATAATAAAAGTCTGGTTTCGACTAGGATTCCTAGGTATGTAGGCCCTATAGAATTTTACATTGTGTCGGACCTATATTCCTACGGACTTCTATTCCTATTACACCTGTATACCTTTGTATGTTGTCTGAAATATAATTATAGCCCAGTGTAACTGACCCCGCTAAACATCTATGGGGTCGTCTACCTATATGTGCATGTAATGGTCATAATTTATCTATGGACAATTTGAAGGGAAGAATTTTAAGCCCATGACAATGTTAACACGTCGAGCGACGAACATATTATCAGTCTGGGTCAAACCGTGTTACTGATGTTAGGGCTTCCAAAACTGCCAATTTGTAGGTTAAATAAATTCCATTGTCACGGCTGCTGTTTTGAGTCTTACACGGTTGACATCTACTGACATGCTGCCTTTAAAGTTAACAGATCTTCGCTGATTCTCAAAGCCTCGTATCAAAAGACTTGTCTCGTGAAAGCTTTAACAAGATACGACCGGCGTTTAGGCTTGTCGCAATAAATTTGTCTAAATCGAGACGCAGGTTGTTTTGTGCTAAAGTCTATGTTATATATTATACAAGTGCTACTACAAGGGAGGGAGCGGGACGTAGCTCAGAGATGGTGTTTGCCTGTGGCGGGATGGGTCGAGAGATCGATTCTCCACAGCGCAAAACATATTTATGGGCTATTTTCCGTTCCAGCCAGTGAAACACGTCTGGTTTAACAAATTCCGTGTTGTGTGCTATTATGTCTATGGGATAGTGCCCATAAAAGACCCCTTGCTGTTTTTCGGTAAGAGTAGCCCATGAAGCGGTGACAGCGGGTTTCTTCTGTGACCATGTGTCAATATAACCCTGCGTCTGACGTCCAATAACCGCTGATTTATAATCGATGTGTTTCTAGTGGCGTCGTTAAATAAAACAAACTTTACTTTTTTGCTACAAGGGACGGTCCTAAATTAGCGTATGGAGCCGGACGTAGCTCAGCGGTAAAGCGTCCGCCTGCGGCTCGATGGTACGAAGGATCGATTCTCTCTCTTTTTTATTTTGTTTTTATTGTCCCCAGAAACATAGGCAGTGAACAGGTTGGGGGCTATGTTCACTGCCTTACACATAATAAATGAATAATAATGATTATGGTAAAATGTACAATGTAATAAGATAAATAATGGTGACCCGTTGGGTTATTTCCCATTCCAACCATTTATCCACGACTGGCCCATCAAAGGGTGTGGTGTGTGCTATCCTGTTTGTGGAAAGTGCGCATACAAGATCCCTTGCTGTTAGTCGTGTATTACACAACCTTTGTCTTTGTTTATGATTTCTAACTTGTAAATTATTTAACTAAAAAAAATACAACACAACTTATAAGAACAATATTACAAAAATATTGTTTTGCGAAGCATACTATATGAGGAACTCACTTTTTACTGCAAAAATGTTGAACACTAGCACATCAAAACAAGATTTGATGTTTCCATATGTGCCACCTATCGAGGATGACCTCGTGTTTTTTTAGGCATCCACCGCAAAATAGTAGTTTTCATGGGACTAGTGCAGAACAATGAACAAAGTTGTAAATTATGCACCAAATATCAACGAAAGGAAAGAACTATTTTTACTTGTCGGAATATATTAACCTGCTCCACTTGGCATGGTCACGTGATAGTGTTGTGCCCGAACAGGTAATAATATTATCATGGCTAAAATATCGTCTAAGGAAACGGGACGTAATATATGTCTTCCATGAGCGACCGCATGCTGTGTGAGAGGTCGAATGATCGACCGTTGCATGGGTTATTTCCCGCTCCAACGTGTGATCCATGGCAAAGTGCACATAAAATATCACTTGCCTTATTTAATTTGTAAGAGCAGCCTATGTGCCGACATATCCGTGTGTCTGACATCCAACACCATTGTACTTGCTCCATGGTGTTGTTAAACAAACCACCTTTATCTTTTGCAATCTGAACGACAAGTTCAAGTTCTTTAAAACCATTCAAATAGCCAAATTCGGAGTCGAAGAGAATTTGCGACGAGATATTTGCAATAATTATTCCACCAATTCATTAAAATGCATGTTCATTACACTTTGCTAAAAAGAACATTTTAACCATCTATTTACTAATAATATTATGCGATTTACAAATATTACTTGGACTTCTATCTAGTGCAGACAAAAGGTTTTGAACGCGACAGTTATATTATTATTAAAGCTTAGATTCCATTCCAATATTTGTAGATTTATCAATAATTGACATTGGTAGCAAATAATATTATAATTAACCTGTTGGTAGATAGATGCATGTAGATCATACTTTGACCAATCCTAGCTATTGAGATGTTCCTATGTCCTTGCCGTCTTCTGGTATTGGAGTAAAGAATGTAATCGGTGATCGCCTAGCGACATACCTAAATGCGATGTACCAATCTACCTGATCACTGCATTATCTTGTAATCTGGGCTTTGAATTATTTCATCAGAAATCATTAATAATTAATGCTTCCATCAACCATTATCCTGCAAGTAATTGATTGCTAGTAATCTTAGGTTTTCGGAGCGCATCTCGGACCCAAATCGGAGTTTATTAAAGTGTTCTTACACACCACTGACTGAAATATTTAGCGTGCATCTTCGATGTCTTCGCAATGTTTGGTTTATTAATACCATTTAAAGGGTATTAAGAATTAAAGGTATTTGCATCTAGTTGGAGACAGCACGCATCTCCCCCGTGGAGGCAATCAATAATAAGTAGATTTACCAAACTGTTCACATTGGCAATCCATATCATTAAAGGTATTAAAAAAAAAGTGTGCGCAATTGTATTGTAGAATGTAGGGATAGGTCTTAATATAGGTACTTGCCTGTTGGCCAATCCCAAACCAAGGTCTAATTGGTAATACATAGGGCTGATTTCATATCTCTAGGTTTCGTAGCACTGGGTTATGTCAAAACCTAGGTTTAACACTTGTTTACAAAAAATGCTGAAAATCTAGACACCCGTGGTGCATTTCAATACAACTGTAGACCATGGTTGAACTAAGGTTATTGAAAACCTAGACATGTGAAATGCACAGTGGAGATCACCCACGGTTTAAACCAGGTGTAACACATAGGTTTACAAAATCCACCGATAACCCAGACATGTGAAATCGGCCCATAATGTTTAAACCATAAAAAAATATGCTTCGTTCAGTTTTTTACCGGGTGATTTCGAATACCTCATACCTAAATCTCGAATGATAACACTGGTCAACACACATTTTTTATCAGAGACCTTACTATACTTTTCTATATGCATTTGTCATGCTGAATCTGAATCTGTCTTCGATTTTTCTCTAGCACATACCGTTTGTGTTTTTTTGCACATCCGCAATCCGTCTGCATCCCACAATCGAATATTCAAACGCAAATTCCATGCACAACGTTTCTGAATCTATTAAACAGTTTTCATAATCTTGTTACATGTGTATTTTAGTATTTATAAATTGAGTTTATTCGAGTCAATACACAAAATTAAATTTAGCTGTAAGGAAAAACAAATTCCATCGATTCACTTTGTGTCAGTTCAACTTCTCAATATACAGAAGGCATAAAAAAAATGTCTAGCAATGGCTCAATACAACTATATATCACCAGTTTGGACCATGAAATCAGAGTTAAATGCTACATTCTATTAGCGAAGGCGGCCATATTGGATTTTCGAAAACCTTAGGTTTTACAGACAAACTGTACAGATAACGTTTGTTTGTTTGTTTGTTTGTTTGTTTGTTTGTTTAACGACACCACTGGAATACATTGCGCATTAATGAGCGGTTATT
>JAULBR010089760.1:0-12517 GCA_032355825.1 Melanodrymia aurantiaca
TTAGCTCAGTTCGTAGAGCACTTGACTCTCACACAGAGGGTCCTGGTTCGGTTCTCCTCAGTGGAGGTTGAGAGGTCCGTTACATATATATGGTGCGTCCACACTAGGATCACTGCGTCAGGGACCCGGGAGCTTAAATTTTAAGCTACCCCCATATGTAATATATTTTTGGAAAGGTATTTTAAAGCATAACACGATAGCAGTGGTTTCGTGTTCAATTTCAAAAATCACATTTTATCACCCCTCCCTACTATAATGGGTGAGGGAGGGGAGGGGATAGTGGTGTACAAGGGGAAGGGGTGCATTGTAGATGATCGTTGGCCGACAGACCAATATTTTGTTTTTGTGTATAGTACATGTATTGCAATTCTTCGTGCCTCACCATAACCCTAAACAACCCCCACCTCTCTCAAAATCCTGGATACGGGCCTGAAATAAAAACATTTAATATTGAAAAACAAAATGTCCACGGTAAGTCGACCGACCCTCACCCCCGACATCCCATTGGCTACGGGCCTGTATAACGAACACGGTTGAACATGCACGTATACTTGGTATATCTAGGATAACCTACGCTAAGTACGCTTTAATAGTGAGTGATAAAAGATAAAGGTGGTTGGTTTGGCGACACAACTGCAGCACGTCGATTCATAATCATGTACACTTTCGCACAGACAGCATGGACAGGATATTAAACACCACACCCTAACATTCGAGAATTCAGTTGTATTGCCTTGTGACGTTTTGAACATTTATTTACCATCAAGGAGCTTTTTGTGTTTAAGATTATACTATTTGAAGTCTACAATCGGAAACAAAACTAACCAATGTGTATAATTGGCCATTCCATGGTATTTGTCCCGTCCGCAACGTGTTTTTCTCTTTGTTATGTAAATAAATGCGAATATCCAATTTCATTAATTTTCTTCCACTGCAAATTGAAATTCCTAACAGTTGAATTATCTGACAACATAATAGTATTTGTCTTAACTAACCAAAACGATGACAACAAAATTGTTGCGGACGGGACAAATACCATGGAATCGCCCATATTATCTAAAACTTGTCTTAAAGCTACGTTTAGCCAATTGCCAGTCCCAACAGTGGAGACGTTAGGCCTATTGGGCCACAGATCCTATACCTGCAATTTCCTATACTGCGTTTGCAGTGAATGCACGATTAAACCATTTTCATGATCGAATCTCGAGAGAAAACGAAGCGATTTTCAGAGAACTATATTTGATTCCATCATCCTCTCTATGCGGTGTCGCAAGAATATTGTTTCTCTCTCTCGGGATACCTTTAACAGAGAAAATTAGCCTTTAATTCCTTGCGGAAATATTTTAATATTTCGATAAACTGAAGAAATTACCGCGCAAAATCCGTTCTATTACCCTAATGATTGGAATCCGATTGATAAACATAGCCTATCGTATGCGCCAAGAGCTAACACAGGAGTCAGTCGTGAGAAACGCTACCATTATTCAATTACATTTGCTTCTAATTTTCAAATTTATTTGCCACTGAACATTAGAAATATGAAACTCCTCAGGACCCCCTGTCAAGATCTTGAAGATAGATTTAATACGTTTTCATGACAATTTTGTGCGAGACCGTGTAACCTGATGTTGGCGACTTTAATCAGGAATGCATCATCGTATTTTTACCATTACGATCTCCCAAGGCAGCAGAGTACTCCAAATTGGATGCTGATTCGAGTATAACCTATACTGCTGCCGGCGAGGGTATAATAATGATCATTTCTAATTGATTCTTCAATTTTTCATTAACAGGAATTAATAAAGAATTTGTCTGATTGTAATACGGAGCAACTCCCCACAGTGTTGTTACCAATGTGAACCGGTCGGTCTGGCATGCAGAAGTTGCGGTCGGTGACTTGAATAGATAGTGATGGTGATGATCTTACATATTATAGATCTCCATGTTTATACAGTGACGTCGGAACGTTTTTTTTTATGGGGGTTGGGGAGGGCGGTCTCCCAATGGGTACAGCCTCGACACTGGGTTCCCACCTTTGATGGCGGCCCGTACCCATGGGGAGTGGTGCCTAAACCTTAAGTGGATAGGAGCATCCACAACAAAACCTTGACCGGCCGGCGGGAGTGGGGGGGGGGGGGGTGTCAATGATAGTGATCTGTATTAGGCAAGGCTAAGTTGGCTATGCTTGAACTTGATTAAAAAGAAACACGTTAGAATTGTAGCCTCAGAAATACTCAAAACAGATTTTCATTCATTTGCATTGGTTTACGGTGCCTGTATCCAATTAAGGTTTAGACACCCCGCCATGGGTACGGTCCGCCTCTGGGAAGTGGGTGCGATGAGGGTAACACAAGGGTGTTATGTCAACCCTATTCCGTGATAATGTAGCCTATATTTAATTATTTATAGATCAGTGAAGGGGCTTCGAGGCAATACGGTTTATCTAGCACGAGTGCACTGGTGTCATCCCTCACACGCCATTCACTAATTGTATAATTATTGTTCAATGTATTACAACTTATTTTATTACCACAAATACTTATTAAATCAGTCTAGTTGTTTATTACTATGCATTGTTAATTGTCATTCACTTAATTCCATGAGTTGACCAACATTCTTTTAAGTCCAGTGGTCCACGTGGTTAATGGAATATATATATTTTTCATGCACCTAGGCTATGCAATTAAGAGGAATCTACTGTGGTTCATTTCATTATCATTTATGATTTCATAATTATAGTTTATAGTTTATTAGCTTTAACATTGCTGGGCAACCAAACTGTGTATATATAAATAACATATGTAAACACGGAAATAAAGCTGTTTGTATTGTATTGTATTGTATTGTATTGTATTGTATTGTATTGTATTGTATTGTATTGTATTGTAATTCACGAGTGCAAGTTGCCGAGTACTGAGTTGGGTATTTATTTATTAATTAATATAGGAGACCCTAGACGTTTCATTATGAAACGCTTTTCAAAACATGTTTTACATCAATCATCAATATATAACTCTGTAATAAATATATATAACATAATAAATATTTTAGTAACGTTTCTGTCAGTGGCTAGAATAGTTTTAACAAACCAATCAAATGCCACGTTACACCAATATTTGATAATTTCTGATACTATAATACTACTTTCTCCGGTTAGAGTGCCCGCTAAAGCTCGTGACAAACAAACATTATTTTACTTCTGACTTAAACTTGATAACGAGTGAAATATTATCTTAGCTACAATGTTATCAAGGTACATCTGACGCCATACGTTTAAACTTAATACGATAATTATATCATATACTTGTCTTATGGTAATCACTGATCAGATGGGTACAATAATGTAACAACCTCTTTAAACCCCAACCCCCGTTGCTTAGTCACATGCAACTATTCTATATAAAAACATCCCACGCGATAAGCTGATTTCAAGCACAATAAATGTTTTTGTTTCTAACAGGTTATTTCCATTAAACTAACAACATGAGTCTTCGCCGTCGAAGCACTTTTAAAATTTAAATCGAAGCGTTTACATCAAAATGTGATTTAGTGGGCAAAAAAAGACAGTTGTTTTGACAACAAGCATATTTGCCAACTGCACCAAAGTGTTGCCTTAATCGTTGCCATAACAGATTCGTTACAATAGACGATAAAACGCAATTTCCGCTCTATTCATTTTTGACCAGAAATAATTATTTTCGATTGATTCTGCCAGCCCCATTAGCCGTTCCTGGTACCATGTCGTTACCCATTAAAAAAACGTAATGGGCTTCGCATGTTTCAATTTATAAACTTTAGACAACCATCGCAAATGGTAATTTATGTGAATATTTCTCCATTCATCTTCTCGTTCAAACTAAGCTAAAATATTTCTCTCTTTTCTTTTTTGTCGGTTTTAGTTGGGTTTTTTTGGTTTCTTTTTAATAATATTATTAAATGTTTTATTCAGATCTTCAAGCTTATAATTATAGTGGTTATATTGTACATAATGAACATTGCTACTGTTGGACTTTTTATGCTGTAACGATCTTTCACTCCATGAACTTTTCCACCAAAGCTACTCATAGGTAAACACTGTAGTGGGACGTAGTCTAAAGGTAGAATGTCTGACTGTGCCGGATGGGTCAAGGGATCGATCCTCCACAGCGCAAAACATTTTATGGGCTATTTACTGTTCCAGTTACATGACTGGTTTATAAAATTCCGTGGTGTGTGTTAGTTATCCTGTGTATGGGATAGTGCACATAAAAGAGCTGCTTTTTTCGGAAGAGTAGCCCAGATAGCGGGTTTCCACTGAGACCATGTGTCAATATAACCATGCATCCGACGTCCAATAACCGCTGATTTATAATCGACGTGTTCCAGTGGCGTCGTTGAACAAACAATCTTTATCTGTAGACTACTTGACTTCTCCTAAAAGTATACAAAAGAAACCGGTGTAGTGGTTAACGCTTCAGACTTGAGATTGGTAGTTACTGGGTTCGAATCCCACTTGTGGCATATGTGATTTTTAATCCCAATACCGTCTCCAACCCAGAGCGAGTGCTCCACAATAGGTAGGTGTACTTCCACTTGCACAGACCAGTGTCCACAACTGGTTTAACAAAGGCTGTGGTATATAGTCTTGTCTGGGAAATTGCATATAAATGATCCCTTGCTACTAACATTTTCTGTCTTGGACAGGCAGTTGAAGCAGCTGGACTGCATGACACTGATAGACGTGCTTGAACCATAATTGGATATAAGCATATAAATAACTTATGTACTTAATATAAAATGTAAAAACACCACACAATAGTATATTTCCAATATTTATTTCTCTATTCATCAAATAATGTACATCATTCAACATGATTGTAATACGTCATAATGATGAGGTGAGTAATTGTCACCATACACAAATATACAGATAAACCCAGCTTTGCAATTACTCAAACTGTGCTACACTGCCTTTCCCCATATCTTAACACAGATAAACCCAGCTTTGTAATACTCAAACTGGACTGTCTTTCCCCTTACCTTAACACAGATAAACCCAGCTTTGTAATTACTCAAACTGGACCGTCTTTCCCCATACCTTAACACAGATAAACCCAGCTTTGTAATACTCAAACTGGACTGTCTTTCCCCTTACCTTAACACAGATAACCCAGCTTTGTAATACTCAAACTGGACTGTCTTTCCCCTTACCGTAACACAGATAAACCCAGCTTTGTAATTACTCAAACTGCACTGCACTGTTTTCCCCCATATCTTAACACAGATAAACCGAGCTTTGTAATTACTCAAACTGGACTGTTTTCCCCCATATCTTAACACAGATAAACCGAGCTTTGTAATACTCAAACTGGACTGTTTTCCCCCATATCTTAACACAGATAAACCGAGCTTTGTAATTACTCAAACTGCCCTGCACTACCTTTCCCCATACCTCAACACAGATAAACCCAGCTTTGTAATTACTCAAACTGCACTGCACTGTCTTTCCCCATATATCTTAACACATATAGTCACAGTAGATTCTGTGTTACAATTCCACATAAATATCAGTATTTGAACATTTTAGTGAAAACAAAATATTACCAACAATTAAATGAAGAATATTAATAATGAAAACCGACTAACAATAACCGATCACCCTGGTTCTACGACCATTCCGCTATGAAGACCACTATTTTAAAGACCAGAATATGTCATTACTATCGAATAGTGATTCAGTCAAGGGCTGCCGTGCATCATAAACAGTGTGGGGAGAGGTGAAAGTGGAGACAGGAGTTGAAAATGGGGGTCCTCTATGATTGAATTAAAAAATAATATAATTTTATGGTAAAACCTTATGGGCAAATAGTCTGAAATTTGGGGGACATGGCTCCCACCCCAACAAACCCATATTCTGCAGTACTTAATAGTGCCACCCTACATGTAACACTAATTTTATTAAGATCCACAGGTGATCTTAATAGCCGAGTTTCACTGAATACAAATATTTCTTGAACATTTTTTCCCCAAGTTACCAGTTTTTTTATGGCCAACCAACCAAACAGTATTAAAGTTATGAATTAAACATAGTTCATAAGGACTCATGAATATACATGTGCAATAGACTGATACAATAATACTCTTCAACTCTAAATAAATACATAAATAAACAGTCGTTGTAACAATAAAACAGAATAATTAAAAAAACAAAACAAATAATATGTTATATAGACTAGGCAAGTTGAAACTAACTTGAAATGGACTAGATAACGTGATAATATACAAACTTCCAAACAAAAGTATGCATAAATATGATTATTTTACTTAAATGTCATTGCTTACTACTTACAGTCAAACCTGCTTTAGCGGGCACCTGTATTAAGCAGCCACCTGTCTTAAAGGATCACCATGATATTCTACCAAATCATCAATTTTAGTATAATGACCTGTATTAAGCAGCCACCTTTCCTAAGAGGCCACCTATTGTTACTCACTTGGGTGGCTGCTTAAAACAGGTTTGACTGTACTTCATAATTTCTAGTCAACAAATTTGAAAAAGGCAAATTAGTAATTAATTTGTAATCTACTCTTTATTTACTTGATTGAGGTCATAAAGGTCGAACAACCCAGAAACAATTTGGTGGCAATATATTTATAAGAAACATAATACACGATTTTCCATAATACATGATTTTCCATAATACATGATTTTCCATAATACAAAAGCAAACCTTTACACAGTGTACATATATTTTATATATATCTATGAACAATTAATATTTGCTTTGACCTAGATGATTTAATTGTTTTATATATTAAAAGTCAGATGGATAACAAAGGCCGAGCTAGATTACCGGGTATAATGGTAGATGTGTTTACAACAATACGGAAAGCCACGATACAATACGTATGCCAATATATGTGGGTCGTGATAGAATATGTATCGCGATACTTAACTTGTCATATTAAACAGTTTTTTGTCACTGGTGAAAAGTTCAGTTCTAGTTTATAACACATGATGATAACCTGAATAAAATGTGAAGTCATGACACAAAACTTCCATTATAGAATATTTCAGTAATACTTTTATTCTACCAACTGTCACCTTTATACATTCTATGTCATATTTTTTGTATGCAAACATTCCCACATACATGTATTATAATTATGTACATATGTATCACAATATGGCTGTCCTGTATCAATGTATCGTATGATTCCTATTGTGGACCATGTATCATATGATTCATATTATGGACCATGTATCGTATGATTCATATTATGGACCATGTATCATATGATTCATATTATAGACCATGTATCATAAGATTCATATTGTGGACCATATATCGTATGATTCATATTATGGACCATGTATCGTATGATTCATATTATGGACCATGTATCGTACGATTCATATTATGGACCATGTATCATATGATTCATATTATGGACCATGTATCGTATAATTCATATTATGGACCATGTATCGTATGATTCATATTATGGACCATGTAAGGAATGATTCATATTATGGACCATGTATCGTATGATTCATATTATGGACCATGTACCGCGATATAGTTACACTACACCAGTAGAGTATATATATATATATATATATTTGATGCCAAAACCCATAGTAGGGTCTCTTTAATCATATCAGATGGCTTGATTAAATGAGAGAATCATTGATGACTAGATTGAGCGAGCTATTTTATTGCAATCATCCCCGACCCTTAAAGGGGATCGGTCACCGATTTTGGCGACGAACATTTGCATGCCATTGTACCTGATGACGCGTTTTTGGCGTGTATTCGTACGACTTGTAACAAGCAATTTTATGTAATATACTGTCATTTACTCTATGGTTGCATCAGATCAAATATAACAGTCAATAGCAGTATTCGATTGGAAATTTTAAACAAGTTAACTTTGCCACAACAACTACCAACCCCAACAAACAAACTTAGCCACATCAGAAGTCACATACATGTACATGTATACATGCATATACATACATGCATACATATAGACATGCATATCGGCATGTATATATATACATGCATAATTATGTATATGTACAGTCAAACCTGCTTGAGAGGCCACCTGTATTAAGCAGCCACCTATCTTAAAGGGTCACCATAATATTCTCCCAAATCTTCAATTTTAGTGCATTACGACCTGTATTAAGCAACCACCTATCTTAAGAGGCCAATTTTTGCTCCTCCCTTAGGTGGCTGCTTAAGACAGGTTTGACTGTATATATATATATATATATATGTTTAATATTCTGACAAAGATTTTCTTGTGTCAAATTATACAACACAGCGTACCTGTGTATTCTAATACATGTACATATTGCAGTAAAAAACATACTAACTTATTTCATATTATATTATACAAAGTCATTATACGTTATCAACGTCAGCATTCACCAGTATCACATTTTAAAGTGTGAAATAGATTTAGAATGAATTATGTTAATTAATGACTTACTTACTGAGAATGAGGACAAAGTATAATGACGTATAAGAAACATGTGATGAGTTGCTACTTGTGCAGGTTTCATTATGCTGTTAAATATTATTTTATGTAAAGAGGCATTGTCGTCTTTCAATAAGTGAAACATAGTATCTACTGAAGTAAAATACATCCTTGTCGACTGTCAGATAAATTTTATATATATTCCATTATCCACTTTGAAATCAAAATTTAATAAATAAAATATTACGGAAAAGATCAATATTTTGAATAGCCATATAGAATTTTGTTTTTGTCTTCATGTCATTTACGGCAATTTCAAAGACACTTTTTTATGCAAAATTGTTACTTCACCACAATGTAGTTAACTACCTACTTGTATGCTTCACTAGTTAACTACCAGCTTTCTGCTGTTCATCTCCTATAATTCAATAGTTAACTACCAGCTTTAAGTTGTACAGCCCCTATGCCTCATTAGTGAACTACCAGCTTTAAGCTGTACAGCCCCTATGCCTCACTAGTTAACTACCAGGCTTTAAGCCGTACACCCCTATGCCTCACTAGTGAACTACCAGCTTTAAGCTGTACAGACCCTATGCCTCACTAGTTAACTACCAGGCTTTAAGCCGTACACCCCTATGCCTCACTAGTTAATTACCAGCTGTACAGCTCCTGTGCCTCACTAGTTAATTACCAGCTTTAAGCTGTACATCTCCTACGCCTCACTAGTTAATTACCAGCTTAAAGCTGTACATCTCCTATGCCTCACTAGTTAACTACCAGCTTTAAGCTGTACAGCCCCTATGCCTCACTAGTTAACTACCAGCTTTAAGCTGTACATCTCCTATGCCTCACTAGTTAATTACCAGCTTAAAGCTGTACATATCCTATGCCTCACTAGTTAACTACCAGCTTTAAGCTGTACAGCTCCTATGCCTCACTGGTTAAATACCAGGCTTTAAGCTGTAAAACTCCTATGCCTCACTAGTTAACTACCAATTTTCTGTTTTGCTAATTAACTACCAGCTTTCTGATGTACAGCTCCTACACTTCGATAGTTAACTACCAGCTTTCTGTTGTACAGCTTCTACAGTTCACTGTGCTAGTTAATATATTAATGATCAACAAATACATACAATTCGCAAATGCAATATTATACACAAACATTAATGTGACACCTGGATGGATAATAAACTGTTATGAGTGCCACATATGATGTTACGACTTAAATAATAAATGTCAACTGTAACTGATAAATAGTTTTATTTAAACTTTTAAAACGAATAACAACAGCTGTAACACGTTCCGAAATACAGTCAAATCTGCTTTATCAGCTACACACATTTAACAGTCACCTGTATTAAGCAGCTACCCACATTAAGTTAACAGGGTGTAATTTGTTTTTAAATAATTGTGATTAGCAGTTTGTCCTACTGGATGGAGAATGGAAAAGCAACTACTGGAATTTGATTAGCACTTTTATAAAATGAGTTAAAATATTGCATTGCGATTACCGATAGCAAAAAAGCAATGCAAACCCGGTCATTTTGCAGGCTGAAGTACATGTAGTCACCTTCATTTAGCTTCCACCTGTATTAAGCATCCACAGTAAGATGTATAGCATTAGGAATGTAGTGCTATGGAGAGTTATGATATGATACATATCTTGATACAATTTTTTGAAGGATTTGTATTGAAAAACAAAATTGTTAGGCTATGTACCAAATAGAATACTACACTTTTGTCTGTTAAATATCACTTATATTTCAACTCATTATTTATAAATGTATCTTAACACTTTTTATTATTAGACACGGTCGGAAACAACTAGTTGTAAGATAAATAATATGTAATGGTCACTCATGTATTATTCTCTATAAAGCTGATAATTTATATTCCGACTCATTATTTAAAAACATATCCGACACATATTTGCTTAATAGACATGGTCGGGAACAACTACATGTAGTTGCAAGATAAATTATATCTAATGGCCACTCATGCATTATTTATCGTCTATAAATCTGATAATTTTCACTAACCCATATGATAATTCCACATACCAGGACCTCAGGCTAGTTGATATGATGAACCCAGCTGTCACAACATGTATGTTGATGGCAATTATATTTGTGTTTTACAACAGTAAAATATGTTAAATTATTGAAAGGCGACATTGAACACACCTGTGTTTCATCCCTCGAAATTCAGACAATGTTGCGACGGCACTCGATTGCTGTTACTAACTGATTTTACATTGGAATTGCAATTTAAAGAAAATAATTACATAAACTTAATTAAATTGAATGACAACATTCAGAACAGTGCAATCGATGATCAGGAATTCTGAATTCTGAGTGAAATGGCAACAGAAAAAAAAAGAAAAATTCATATACATGTATATATACACACATGTACTTGTATATATATTTATTATATTGTTTTTTTTAGCGAAAATCAAATTTTGAAACAGAATTGCAAATTGTCGCAGCGAATTTTGAATGCTAATTTTTATTATTATTATTCAACAAAAACATTTCGACATGAAAGTTCAGGAACATCACACTGCAGACTGTATTCAGTAGCAGTTTGGTCCCAACACAGGTTTTCTTTTTCTAAATCTGGCATACAAGACATCCAACAAACAATTATATCACTCAATTAAAACACGGAAAACCAAAATATATTACGGTGCTTACATCCACAGAAAAGTTCAAAGCACCCTCACCATTTCTTGGGCACAATCCAAAGAAATTAACCACAGCATAGTTATGTTTAAATGATTTGATTGGCTGGCGGCCTGGCCAGTAGCATATCTCGACCAATCACAATGATCCTTACTTTGGTTCCAAATAAATATGAAGTAAAGCTCATTTTAGCATGTGCGGGGGCACGTTCACACGCATATAAATCCATATACGTAAACCTTCTGTCAGATGAGGATATACATGTAGGAGTCAAAGATGAAGTGAATGTAGAAATGTGCAGAAGAGTTAAAGGGAACTGGGACTTGGACTGCCGTATCCACTAGACACATCGTCACTCAAACTCTGAGTCTGTCTCTTCATCTGCGTGAGGGCGTTGTAACCGTACGATAAATTGGTCATGTTAGCAAACACCATCCTCTCCTCATAGTCATATTCACACAGGATTTTGTTATCACACAAGAAGAACCGATCGCCAACGCAAAATCTGCAAACAAAAAAAACAGCAACAATAATAAACACTAATATTATTATTAAATTGTTGTTTAACACATTCAAACACATTTTAGTTTTGCGATTGTTGTTTAACGACACCCCAGCAAGTAAAAAATACATCGGCTATTGGGTGTCACAATAAACATTGAATAATTTATGCATTAAAGAGACAATTCAGAATTGGGCAGGGTGTGGGGTGGGGGAACGTAATTATAAAATAATTGCCCAACAAATGCATCAGTTGAACACATAGACGACCTCCATTTATGAACAAAGAACCATAACTCTGGTAATAACGATACCATATTTATGCCGAAATTTAATGCAATTTTTATGTGATATTGAATGCATGGAGATAAGAAATTTAAGAACAATGCATTCAAAACTGTCCGAGTTTGAAGCACTAAGTTTATATGGTTCAAAAATTTAAACATGCTCCCTAAGAAATCTATTAATCTCGACACTACTGTAAATAGTAGCTTTAATAGAAGAGCAATGTATGACATGAATATATACAGAGCTAAATACGATAAAACATTGACACAACTAGTGGTATGTATGAGGTAATAATTTGCACCTGTGGCTGCACTGTTGACAGGCAAAGCATTCCAGGTGATAGACGTTATTCTTGGCTCTCATCACCATTTCAAACGCGGGAATAATCTTCGAGCAAGCGGAACAGTAACCCGTTGTTCCAAATAACCTGCACAAAACAGAATAACACCATTTACATGTTAAAATACATGTATATATAGATACACACTACTGGATAATGAATATATTTCGGCCTCCCATCTAAAATGCTCCAATTTACTTCAATTTTTGAACGAGCACTCTATTCTTACCTTTTTTCA
>JAULBR010089771.1:0-12512 GCA_032355825.1 Melanodrymia aurantiaca
GTCACGCTATTATCTGGAGTACAGCGAAGCGAAGCCCAATGTTATTTTCTCTCAGACCTAGCTGAATGCCTCTTGTCTAGAGATACAGCAGAGCGGAAACGTTTGCGTGAAACATTCTGAGCGATGGTCTTTAACTCATAATAAAATGGCCATACTAGTATTAAGAGAGTGATATTCGGTGATGGACAAATGAAAGAATGGATCAATGCATAATCTTGCCAGCCCCCAGCATTACCTGATAATTGTTTGTGCACACCCATGGGTAAAATTAATCCTTTTAATACTACAGCAACAATTTGACGTCACTAATTATCAAATGTATAACACTAATATTTTAGCAATTTATAATACTTTACATAGAGAATACTAACGTTTATTACTGCAGTGGGCACACTAACTGGGGAAATAAATGATCAAACATTGGCATAATGTTGATTATGTTGTTAAACCCAATCAAGCCACTGACAGAAAAATTACTATAATATGATTTAACCAAGTGTAAACATGGCATCACGAATATTGAATAGTTTATGTTGAGTGTTACATCGAAGTCAAAAATGTTTTGAAAAGCATTTCACTAATAAATAGAATATTATACTCGCTGTCATGTATTATCAAGTTTATGTCCTTTGTGAAATAATTGTCATTTTAGTCACTCGCTAAAGCTTGCTACAAATGAATATTATTTCTCTTGGGACTTAAAATTTTTTAACATTTGTTTAATATTCTCTATTTATGCTCGATATAGACTATCTTGTGAGTCATTTCTAAATGAGTTGTAAGATGAATGGTATCTAGAAACCTCTAAAAGCCATTTTAAACAACACGAATGAACAGGTAGGAATATTGTCTGGTTACTGTCATTGATCATAGACTGATGTTGATGCCCAATGAGATTGTTTTTAAAATTAATCATTGTACGCATATTGCTTGTTTAATTTATCTTGCATTCCAACCATCTTTACATTCCAAAGCGAGATCATAGTTCAATACAGTCAACTCTCTTTATAACGGCCAAGGTGGTGTCTTTACATACTACTGTTATAAAGAACACACGCTTTGACATAATGTCATTTGGAACATCAAATCTTATGGTGTATTCCACATACCGGTACAAGTCCATTCAACCACAGCTAATCTTGTATATATCACGGGTTGATGCTCTTATAACAGATACTGACCTCCGTAGCACAGTGGTTAACACATCCGGCTTAACACTGTTACGGATATGGGAATTTTTTAATCCTAATACTAGCTCCAAATCCAATCCAGAGAGTGCTCCACAAGGCTCAATGGGTAGGTGTGCTACCACTTACAACAACCAGTGTCCACAACTGGTGTAGCAAAGGCTGTGGTGTGTACTGTCTTGTCTGTGGGAAAGCAGATATAAAAGATCTGTTGCTGCTTACCAAATAGGAGTAGTGAGTTCCTCTCATACTAACACTAATTGTCCTGGGTGGGCAGTCAAAGCAGCTGGACTGTGTGACCAGGACAGACCTGCTTGAACCTTGGATATAAGCAGGTAATATGTTTTGTATAACAAGAAGTGGAACATGAATACACTGTTATAAAGAACACTTTTAAAATAATATACATCCGTTCCCAACTTAATATTGCTGGCACCTGAATATGCTGTTGTAATGAATGTTGTTGTAAAGATAGTTGACTGTATTGCTCGTAACAGTTGCAGTACACGTTTTTCTCATCTTCATATTAAACATTTATTAAAGTAGAACACTAGCTGGAGTGGAGAGGCTTACTTATTGAATTTTGTACTTTTCTCTATGTTTTTGAATAGAGTATTATTTGTACAATCATGTGTTGTTTTTTATTACAAATTTCAATTTAATCTTTTTGCTTGGGTGACTCATTTGTATGGCAACAGTTTATTAGTCTAGGCGTGTTAACAAATCTTCCACTGGCATTGTTGTAAAATTTGACTGGGAAAGAAAATTACCAGGTATGCCAAAAACAACCACTTTCATACCTTCGCTGTACATCGTGTAAAAGAAATTATGTGAAAACGCAATACAGCCCCACAGATTTAACACAAAGAGGTGTGTATTATGCATTATGTAAAATCAAAACTCGACAGACGACTTTTATTCTATAAGCTACATATGTTGAATAAAACTGTTCCTACATCATATTTAAAATAGTCAACGTGTTTGTAATTCTTACAATGGAGAAACATTTACTTATCGATATATACATAATATGAGCACGCTCTATTAACACTAACAGTCATCTATATGGGAATAATGACAAAACTCTATAATGGGGAACACCACTGTTGTGTGATCATAGGATGGGTTAGATATTACTGCATGTTGTGAGACTAGCCAGTTAATAAGACAGGCTATATAAGCACACCCACATAACGCCGAACAACGTGACAACAGTTCGTGTATGTGAATATTGCAACAACGTAGCTGATGCTGTGTTTGTAGAGGATTTCTTTTTCTTATATGGAAGTGGAGCTGCCACCACAAACTCTACTCCTGAAGGAGTCGGTCTGAATGTTATTCGCTCCTGCAAGCCGTATGTTTTCACTGGCTTGTCTTTGAACACGTCTGTGATGTTGTATCCTCCCTCGCTTGGCAAGCCGACGTCTTTTAGCGTTGTATGGAACATGGCAGGACCCCCTGCATCACCAAAGTTAACAACAGCTATGGCAACTTTGTCTTCACTAAGCAGTCTTGTCCAGATTTCAATAACGCCTTCCTGAAAGTGAATTATATTAATCATGTTGATAGTCTGTAAAATCAAAATCTGTTGTTTCGAATTGTGTTATGTTGAATACCTGGAATATCCTGGTGTATAATACTAGTACCAGGATACTTCGATATACATATCTGAATAAATTTATTATTGTTGTTCAATATCGATGAATCATGGTTATCTTAAACTACTGATATCTATGCTGCCCTGCTATGGCAAAAGAAAGTAAGTGACGTCATCAATATTTCGAGTTATCAATGAAAACGTATTCATTTAGTACTATTTGCACACATGCCACAATTTAGAGTTATATATTACGATATCGTGCAGTTGCAAAGCAATTTCGATACTCTCAGGGCAACTACATACTTCCTTATGCCAATGAGCCAAAAAAGAGCATTTCGTGAAAAATGTTACTTACTTCCTTTTGCCATGGCAGGGCAGTATGGATATCTCAAATTATCGATATCACGAACTAAGATGAACACAGACAGAATATTTGTAAATACATGTATTTATACTGTAATTAATATTACCTTGTAAACTCTCTGGCCCTGTTTTCCCAGTGGATCTTGATTAACAGAAATGGCCATCTTGTTTTGTAGAATGGCTTTGGATTCGTTCCTCATGTGTCTCAGATCATTCGACATGATTAATGGTGCCGCCATAATTGCCCATAGTGCCATTTGAACTTGTTCCTGGCCATAGCTCAAACCAAAATTACCAATCACCAGCTGTAGGAGAAAGAAAGTAATATGCTTATTAATGAATATATTATACTGACAATAATTCGTACAACTAAGATTGAATGACATCAGTGTGTTAAAAAATGATCTTTTTTGAAACATCCACATACAAATAATGAACATTATAATTAGTATTATGTGTATTAATGTGTTCGATGAATACTAAATATAATCAGGTCCCATTATCCCAAAATGTGACGTGCAGGTATGTTTGGGTGATTTCGTCAAGCATAAAATAATGTTTAGCTTAATTTTGGATCGTAAAGAGCATGCTGGCCATCTGGGAAATGTGTTTATATATTTTTGCGATTTTGAAATCCTAAATGAAATTTAGCGTGTTTCGTTTAGATCCAACATTACCAAATTATGTTAGAAACATATATTGGATATAAACACATTTCTGTGAAATGAGACCTCGCTATAAGTATAAGTTTTTTAGTCCTATTATATATAAACATGGCGTCCTGTATATATATGCATGTTGGACTATTACGTAAATACACGGTATATGTATTTTGGATCACACCTTATACAAAATGTAAACGGCCAGACCAACCGTCAAGATCATAGTATTACGAGCAAAGCATTGAGATATATATTATTATGTTGTCGATAGCTAGGTTATAAATACATTTGTAATGGCATTAGTCAACATACTATGTTTATATTATTATATTTAAAAATAAATGTTTCAAAAGACAATATGCACCATGTCTGGGTCATTGAAGTGACCTGGTCCGACAACATCTTGAACGGAATCTGTGAGGTTGGCTTGGAACTGAACAATGAACTGAAGGCTTTCCCAAGTGTAAATGATGTCGTAGTAACTGCGCCATATGTTACAAGATTGGGCAACGTGCATGTAGTTGGCCTGGAATCAAATAACAGCCAGTAATACATAATAGTATTAGTATATATCAAGTCTAATTTAAAACCGTTGTTACTTATAACTAGTTTACATGTTAACCAGTAGTGGATTCGAGCCGGTACTGTGATAAAAACTTCCATCGCCTTGAACAGGGTTCGAACTCCGTATCTTACCTACCAGTCTTTGAGCTCCGTGGTCTAACCACTACACCACGGAGACCTGCACCGTTGATACATTTGGATAGTTGGAGCTATTCATTGCTAGATCTATTCCATACCACATAAGGAAGGATCCATCCCTCTTCTCACTGTGGATTCGATCCTGTTTTCAGTAGTGTCAGATTTTGTTTATATATTCGTTTTCAGATTTGAGGTCGAGATGGAAACTATGTAGAATTTGAGCAAATTTATTTTGATAGCTCACTTATTATTGTTAACTTTTGTCTCTGATAAATGTCTGTGCTTAATTGTTCAAATTTTATGTTTGTAACGCTTCGTAAAAATTGGCTGTAATTCGTGCATAAGCCTATACGAGACACAATTCACAACCTGAATGAACAACCGAATACAGCTAAAATTTAATATTGATAATAAAAACCAACGAAAATAACCAAATTATAGCTTAACGTTATTGGACACATTTAATGTCGGTGTGTGTAGCGTACCGTTTTGTTTTTGATGTTCATGAAAAACGGCCAGCTGCATGAATAAAGAATTGGTCTCCCAGTTTCATTCAGCCAGCGTCCCAGCAAGGGATAACCTGGTAAATAAGCCATACAAACACTTATCTTTAAACCTCAGAGTAAATAAAAAAAATTTAAATTGGTAATTAAACAGTAATTTTCAAGAATGTATTTTATATAATTCAGTCCATATTTGGTCAACGTTGCCACAATAACAAATATGATCAGTAGGTATTATTTAAACAATGTAAATTGTATTTTGCGCAAAATTGATGGAATTGGATCATTGACGTGTGCTTTTGGCATTGCAGCATCAAGTTTGAGATAGTCGATCTTATAGTGTTAAATATATAAACTTACTGATGTTAAAATCGTTGATATCGGCGTTGCAGCCGTCTATTTTAAGATAGTCAATCTCCCACTCTGCGAATTTGACGGCATCGCGTTGAAGATAAAGTTCGTTTCCAGGGTACTGCTCGCATGTCTGTCTTCCGATATCACCATAAAGACCTATTTTCAATCCTTTGAAGTGGACCTGAAATTTATATCAGTGTTAACATGAGACAGGGAACCCACTAGTAGGCCTACTACTATTTGAAAATTGAAGTATAAAATAGTTTAATGCTTTTATCCACCAAAGGGTCAAGCACCTCTGCCAAGGGCACGGCCCGCCATAAAGCTTAATGTCAAGGCTGTGTCCAAGGTGGGTAGTATGTGGAAAGGAGCAAGTGACCTTTTAAATGCACTTCCCCACAACAGCACAAACCACGGCCTGTGTGGACCTCTGGTTGGTGAAGGTGGTAACACGCCTACCCATTGCGACTTTCGGACATATACATGTATAATACTATCGGAACTACATCTCTATAGGGTTATTAGTCCAACCAGACTTGCACAATTCACATAGTTTTATTGGGTTTTTTTTCTCTTACATCGACGCTAAAATGTAGATACCTAATAATTCGATTTATGGATCAGGCTATTCGTTTAATTCCGCAAAGTTTAATTTATTGTTTAACACATTTTGTTACGATATTACCGAACTTTCATTCCTATAAGACTTGCATTTCTTTTACACCATGCAGTATGAATGGAATGGAATGGAAGCCCGTAGTATAGGAATCTAGGTCCGATAGAATGTATAACGTATAGTACCCTGGCCTACATAAATAGGATTCTTAGTCCAGACCTTATACTTACATACATCACATAGTTTTATTGCAATTGTTTTATTGTTACATTATAGCTAGACCTTGTATAATAATATCTCATTTTTATGGATCAGGCCATTTGTTTCATTTTTTGTAACTATACTACCGGATTTGGATATGCGTGTCTTTTACACGTGTACAGCGATTAAGAGTGTCATGCCACGACTGGGATTCGAACCCAGTACCTACCAGCCTTTACTCCGATGCGTTAACGACCACACCAAGGTGGAACATGTCATTCACAGAGAAGTCATGGAGCATTCGCTCTGGTTGAGATGGACATTAACGTTCAAGAATATCATTTACGAATCCTTGCATGAAAAGTGAATTTGGCCATCACGCTAAAGCATTGAGGACAAATTGTGAAACATACGTTTTCCTTAATTCGTGTACAGGTATCTAATGGAAAAATATAATACACGAACAGTTTAAACGGCTAAAATGATCCTCCGTGCTCAATGTTGACACTACCTTATATATGGAAGGACTCAATGGTTTCTTATTGTCAGTTCACGGGGTAAACTGTGAAGCTCACCTGGAAGTGTCAGCTCATCGAAGTTTTGGATTATTGCCAAATATATTTCAATACGGCGAATTTTCAATTGTGTGATCTTGCATTGATGCCTAACCCATGATCATTTGTAATAGTGATATAGTTGTCCAAAGCAAAGATTAAAAATAAAACACTACGTCTCATCAGTATAAACTACATGTACAAGTATAAACGCACGCACGCACGCACGCAGGTAAGTAGGCACGCACGCACACACACCATTTGTTTTACTAATATACAGCTAGGTTTTGTGCTTACGTATGCTGACAGTGCTTTAATTCCACTAGGAAATCTAGCGGGGTCTGCCTGCAGGTTGCCATCACTGTCTCTCTCGCGTGTGCTCCAGCAGTCATCAATACTAACATACTCGTAACCAGCCTCTTTGTAACCCTCAGACACCATGCGATCAGCCATCTCCTTATACAACTCTTCTCTGAAATAACCAACAGTCATCAATACTAACATACTCGTAACCAGCCTCTTTGTAACCCTCAGACACCATGCGATCAGCCATCTCCTTGTACAACTCTTCTCTGAAATAACCAGCAGTCATCAATACTAACATACTCGTAACCAGCCTCTTTGTAACCCTCAGACACCATGCGATACGCCATTTCCAATACAACTCCTCTCTGAAATAACCAACATTCATCAATACTAACATACTCGTAACCAGCCTCTTTGTAACCCTCAGACACGATGCGATTAGCTATCTTATATACAACTCTTCTCCAACATAGTCAACCATGACAATTCGTTTACTAATATGTACTTCTAACCAGCATTTCTATATTCATCCAACATCATGTGATCAGACATCTTCTATTTGACCTCTTTTCTAAAATATTTAAACAAGACAAGGCACAAGTTTGTATAATATATACTTTTATAATAAACCCAGAAATTACTTGGATACCAAATTCAACTATTATATTTCATGACAAACGTGCATTCAGAAATGCATGAAAATGGGTATATTACAATATGTTGTATGCGCGTACCTTATACAGTTGTCTGGATCATTATCGCAGTCAATGTTGCATCTAAACCGTTGCCATGACATCCACCCCATTGGTGGTGTCAACGCCAAGCCGTTGTCAAGGCCACTGGTTGAAGTAAACATCACCAACAGCACAACTGCACACAGTAGCATCGTGAACATCTGCGATCAAACCAATATCATTCAAAAAGTAGAATATAAAATATACAATGTTATTAATTTACCAGATATACATGAATTCGAAATGCTCAAATATTGAATTAATGTTGTTCTGTTAGCTATCAATAAAATAAAATACTATCGATAAAAATAACACTTTTTTATGTTATTAAAATCAAGCTACAAATATAAATATCTTACGTAACCGTGGATTATTGTATACACAGGTACACACACTAAATGTAGTGTAGCATATAGGCCTATATATAATATATGAATCCTCTCGGAAGAAGAAACGTTTGATGTTAATATATTAAGTCCTGTATGAACGTAGTTATTTACTACAAACACTTGGAATCTTCTTATCTTAAATGGCATTCCACACGAACCAAATAGTCCGTGTACCAGGGCCGTGGAAATGGCTCGGGGAAGTTGACATACCACAATATGAGACAAATCATTAACAAATACCATATAAAGGTCAACACTTCTAAAAAAGAGAAGATTTTTGTTCACCTTAAAAAGGCTCCACCCCTGATATAACCATGTCTATGAGAATACTGTTAAAAGTAAAATAGATGTTAAAAAGTACATTAGACGTTCATTACGACAAAAGAATTTTTTGTTAAACATGTTAAGATCCAATCTGATTATAAAAGACTCTAAAATACAATACAGGTTGTTGTTTAACACATGTTTTGTTGGTAAAGTCTTTAAGATCCAAAGTGATTATAAAATAGTATAGAAATATATAAGATGGTTGTTGTTCATCGTAACACAAGAGTTGTTTGTTTAATTACTAAGATCCAATGTAATTATAAAATACTTTAAAGAGAAATTAGAGGTTTTTGTTCATGTCACAAAGGATGTTTCTCTTAAGGTTTTAAGATCCAATGTGATTATAAAAGACTTTCCAGATATATTAGAGGTTGTTGTTCATCATAATACAGGGTTTGTTTCTTAAGGGCTTGAAGATCAAATGTGATTATAAAAGATTACAACGAAATATCAGAGGGCTGTTGTTGTTCACTGTGACACAAAGATTGCGTGTTAAAGGTTTTAAGATCAATTATAATTATGAAAGACTTTAAAGATACATACGTGGTTGCTGTTCGTCATAACACAGGGTTTTTTAATAAAGGTACTATGATTCAGAGATAACACCTGGGTCATAGTCCGTGATGACAAGTATAATGGAGTATTATATGCTTAAGTGAATCAGCTAAAATTGAACATCATAAATGAATTAATAATCGTGATAGCAATTTGGTACGTTTACATGTTTTTGTCTCTGTGATATACGGTATGTAAATACTTCACTTGTGTTAAATACCAGTGTCGTTAGATTGAAAAATTATGGAACATTTCTCTCGCTTTAATGTGCGCTTTCAGCACTATTCTAACGTCTTCTATGTATAGTGTTGAGCCTGGGTCAAATCGTCTTCATTTTAAAGTTCGTTGGTAGATTACCTCGTTTTGGCAGATTTAAAGGTAAGCATATGTTTGCTTGCTTGTTTGTTTGTTTGTTTGTTTGTTTGTTTGTTTGTTTGTTTATTTGATGTTTGCTTACTTACCACAAAATTGTCAGATCTGTAGCCTAAACTTAGTGTATATAATCTGTAACGATTAGCACTTGTACAATGATTTATATTAAAATTTAATAACATAACAATAACATTGTGTTGATACTAAAAACCACTTGATTAAGGACAATCGTATGAACATACTCTATTATCGCCAATGTGTTTCTCAAAACAATGAATGTCGTACATAGCTGATAAACTACCCCCACCCTTCCCAGCCACACGATTTGTATGAGCTCATTGAGCCGGCCAACAACCAATGGACGCCTAATTATGGGGACTCAGTCGTTGTAAATTTTGTCTTTCTTTCAAATTGCATTAAATTGTCTTCTGATAACCTTAAAATTGTCAATGCTGTCCGTTCGCTATTCTTAAAATTGTGCATTTATTAAACATCGATGAATCAGCACACTCTGAATTTGCAATCGTAGCATTGCGCTATATATATTCCATAATAACATTAATAAAGACACTAGGCTATTTTCTTACTGTCTATTTGACATCCAATAGCCGCTGATTATTAACTTTATCTGTTGAAGCACTTTGATGATTGATTTGTAAACCAATCTGATTTATTTTGAGACATTAGACATATAAGTAAAATGTATACATCATACATTTCTGTCTGACTAAATATAACATATTTTCTTTGGTTATGATCTTTTAAATAATCGTGGCTTAAAATATATTATTCGTATAATATATTATACACTACAGTATATATTAATATTATTTTTATAATCAAGTGTTATATACCGCAAAGACAATACTTGTTGTGCTGTATTTAATTGATAGAACATGATATGCAGGTATTTGTGTTATGTAGAGTATAATCGGATCTAATGGGGCTCGCCCCCTCCATAAATTTTGCGAGTTACAATTTTATTATATATGTATATTAATTTTCATGTTGGTTTTGAAATTTCTTTAACTATAGATGCTTCATTGGGGCCCCCTAAATTGATTGTCTAGATCCGCCACTGAGTATGTGTGCATCCATTAAGATGCTGCGGGTCATGACAAAAAGTGTGGGTGGGGAGAGGGGCTATCATGGGCGTCACTTGATGGGAGACAGGCGAGACTTGTCTCCGTCACTTTTTGAAATGGTGGGGGATGATCCTGGTGGTGGGTCCATAGCTATGGGGGGTGGGGGACACGCCCCCACGATATATGGCCCCCGCATGAATGTTTTATATATGTATTATAGTATAGTATATTATAGACTATAATATACTATACTATACTTTATAGTATAGCATAGTATAGTACAGTATAGCATAGCATAGTGTAGTGTAGCATAATATAGTATAGTATAGTAATGTATTGTATACCATACATGCGACCAGAATGCACTAACGACATCAGTTCTGGGTGAACGGTGGTTGCTCAACAAAAATATTTGTCACAAACAGTCCCCCACCCACTTTCGTTAAGAAAATGACGCCCATTGGTGAAATATTATATTGAGAGGGGCAATTTTAAATGTATCCAATTTTTTAAATAGAATTCGCCTATCAATATTTTGTCCACGTCCGAAACAACTGTGACTATCACTATTCCTATAGAGGCCTACAGGCGTGTTAGTTGGAGAAAAATGACTGGCACGGGTCTAGATGGACATGTTGTTGGCTAGACGACCTCTTTGTTTTCTCGGACTAACGCCATGTGTTATGTTAAAAAGTCAATAAGATAGTGTCACGTGGTGTGTCACACTCACATGACACAGTAGTTTACCACGGAAATACCTGGAGTATATATACAAATAATTCATCGTTTTGTAAAGGTAGTACAGTCTGTGTTACATTTATTGTTGTTATCGTATCTTATTGGAAACTTTACTTCGTTATGTAATAGTAGGCTATGTAGGCTACGAATGGTACTAATAAGTCTATGTAGGCCTATACTTGAGTATTATGTTCTCCTTTTATTGTTGAATTGATCAATTTCTATCCCGCCCCCTCCATATCTTCCTATTTTAAGCACGTCAAGTTGTACTTTTGATCCATGTAGTATTCAATGATTCATGTTGACAGGGCTATACTATGTGTTTTGTTGATATCGTAATATGCGTTTTGTTTGGACATTATATCCTGCGTACCGCCCAGTTCAAACGGTCACATGTGAAGTTCTCCAAGGTTTTAATTCGGTAAACGTCGGTCTTTTCCGTAATTATTTATTTTAAATGCAACTTTTATTATTGTAGCGACGTATAATTTATCTATAAACTTATAAAGCATATTAAAATTGCTGAAGAATGCAATGCTACTTGAAAAACAAAACAAGTTTTGTATGCTATAAGTGCCTGTAGGTCCTAATAAAATACACGACCGGCCTACGTAGCGCAGTAGTTAGGCGTAGGCCCCCTCAGTAGGCCTACTGGGTTCCGAACATGAATAATAGAATACAGGGCTTGAGCAATAAATTACCGGGTTTGTGTAATAGAATGCAGAGTTTGAGAAATATAATGCAGGGCTTGAACAATGGAATGAATTAAGGGATCGAGTAGTAAATTATATATAACTATAGTATAGTTTGAGAAGCAGAATGTAGGGCTGGAGAAGTTGAATGTAGGTCTTGAGTAGCAAATTACTGGACTTGATCATTATAATGTAGGGCTTGAACAGTTTGGTCCATGCAGAGCTTGAACAGTAGTATGCAGGGCTTGTGTCTTAAAATATAGCTAAGACTTGAGACAATGAGCAGCAGAATGCAGGGCTTGAGTGTTATATCACAGGGCTTTTAAAAGTAGTATATTACAGGGCTTGAGTAGTATGTTACAGGGCTTGAGTAGTATGTTACAAGGCTTGAGTAGTATGTTACAGGGCTTGAGTAGTATGTTACAGGGCTTGAGTAGTATATTACAGGGCTTGAGTAGTATGTTACAGGGCTTGAGTAGTATGTTACAGGGCTTGAGTAGTATGTTACAGGGCTTTTAAAAGTAGTATGTTACAGGGCTTGAGTAGTATGTTACAGGGCTTGAGTAGTATGT
>JAULBR010089782.1:0-22633 GCA_032355825.1 Melanodrymia aurantiaca
AAGACTGGTCATGGGTAACTTGTTAACTTTTCAGTTCATGTAGGAAGTTGCGCAGAACATTTGCGCATAAAACAAGTATCCAACGACCTTAATATTAACAGGATCATTCTCTGTATATTTGTGTCATTTTGTAATAAATTTGAATTGCATGTTGGATTGTAATTGATGTGACATTTATAGATACATATAATCTGAAGCATTTGAGCTTATAAAGGCTACAGTGTTACATTTACATGTAGTAACCTGTCGTGGACAGAACTCTAGCGAAGTCAGAGGTTGTGCCCATGACAGGTGTGCTTGAACAGTTTTCTGATGTAAGCACACCAAACATTACCCAATCCAACCAACCATTTAGTAATTTGGGCTTAAATATTCTTCGAGACATTCAACATTTAAGGA
The DNA here is from genome assembly GCA_032355825.1 of Melanodrymia aurantiaca. NCBI lineage: Eukaryota > Metazoa > Mollusca > Gastropoda > Neomphalida > Peltospiridae > Melanodrymia > Melanodrymia aurantiaca. The sequence goes on from JAULBR010089782.1 coordinate 400, forward strand.
ACATTTAGCTCAGTGCAACTGCTCACCTAAAGTGCTCATGGTCGAAGGATCGATCCTCCTCAGTGGATCCAAAATCTGTGTTTGCTATCATTCTTGTAGGGATATGCACATGAAGATACCTTGCTGCTAGTAAGTGTGAGTAGCCTATGTGGCAGCAGGTTTCTTCTAAGAACAGTGCAAGAACTTCCACCTGAGGTTCAATAGGTCGACGGATCAATTCTCAATTAAACCTTTGGGTTATTGCCCATTCCAACCTGTAATCCACGACTGGTCCATCAAATGCCGTGGCGTGTGCTATCCTCTGTGGGAAAGTGCACATAAAAGATCCCTTGCTTTTATTTGAAGAGTAGCCTATGTGGCGGCAGTAGGTTTCAGCATTTAATTATTATTTTTTAAAGTATCAAGTAACAGGTGAAGTTTGACTATATCTGTCTTTACTTTCATTCAGACAGTCGATCAAAACTAACACATCGAATTCCCAACAATCTCAGGATGTTGACTAAGCTGGCATCACAATTATCTGTCTCCACTACTCACAAGTTCCAGTTTGGCAATGCTTATGATCTGACAGACTACACTGCTGATGGGACGTCTTTCGACTATATGGCTGGTGTGAAACAGGTGCGATATACATTTGTCTTTATTAATTAACACTTAGTAAAATGTTTAATCTAAGACAAGTAAAGTGTATGGTTTTCGATTTTTAAATGCAATTAAATAAAATAAAACATTATTTTTTTTAAATCTATTTTTAAAATACAATGAGAGCATGAAAAAACATAATTATTATTATAGTCATTGTATTTCTGTAACATGGGAAAAAAGTACTCTCTCTCTCTCTGAGGTGTATTAAAATGAATAGTTACTATCTTACGGATACAAATTTATACCCATTTTGAGGATATTTATATATTTTTACATTAAATGGCACGAACACATGTTCTTATTTTCACTAAAGATGTATTGTAAAGTTTTAAAAATAATATAAACAATCCTGTATATAAGGCATACTGACAAATGAACAGAAATTTAAATCACTTGATGAATAATTCAATATGATTATGATATAACTATTTTAAGTGTATTATAATACATGTACTGACCTATATTATGCGATATTAGTGAAATAATACATGTATATTCAACTTAAATGCATATTATGTTTCTGTATTGCATAATTTCAAACATGACTTGTCAACTTTTACTACAACATATATAATCTACATGCAATAAAAAAATTAAAATGAATATTTATTTTGACAGATTCCATTTTCTCTTGCCATAGAACTGTGGGGGGAAACGAATCATGTTGGGCCTAGCTGCTTTGATCAGTTTAATCCTCAGAGTGAAGAGCTTCATGTGAGTCAAAGAAACACTTTACATAAATTCCTATTATGTCACATTTCCATTTTAAATTTCGTCATAAAATTATGCCCCAAATAAAAAAATCTGCAACAAAGTTTGTCTTTTGTTATTGCTGCTGTTAGCCAGGTACCATAGAGTAAGTACCAGTAATATTAATTACTTTTTGTATTTCAAACAGTCAGTTAATCAATGTAAATTTATGTATAAATAATAATAAATCCACAGTATACTAGTTCATCTGTCAGCTTCCACACATTTTCATAATGTCCTGCATTAATTAACAGAGTAATTTATCTTTCTTTATTTGTTTCATAATAAATCGAAATATTTAAAGTTTGTACACATAAAATTTCATTGTTACTTTTATTTCAAACATATAATGCTTTGAAGACTGTTTTTATTTTACTGTAGTCATGTAAATGTTATGGTAGTTATTAATTATTCTTCTCACTATATTTTGTGTTAATCCTCGACTCATTCATAGTTAATCATGTTTTAATTGTTAGTGTGTGACATGTCAAGTAAAGGGTGTAAACATTTCTGCTATTTCAGAAAGAAGTTGCTGATATTCATCCTCTTTATGTCACCCTCTTCCAATTCACTCTCCAGTGGAAAATATCTCATTTTAGACACGTCACAAATTTCGAGGTACATGTAAGTACTAATAAAAATAAGAACACTATTTTGCAATCCTTACATCTCAGAAAATTGACAGCAACTACAGAAGTTTTTTTTGCCTCAACCTGCAGTTCTTTGTTTTGGCACATTTTAGTTAATATTATATGCATTACTTGTGGACTATTGAACAATTAACTGTCTTCATTGTTATTTAAAATAAGTGAAATTAAGATAATCTTAACATAAACTACATGTACCATTGACTTTCTTCATATATTGATGTAACGGTCAATATCTGTAGTAGATTTAATAGCTTGGACGTTCTGCTACCGATACAAAACGTTTTGACACCAATGTTTGCATCCAATATAAATGAATGTAATATGATAGTACACGATCGGTACCAGTCAAATTGTGTCGGTAGCAATACGCTCACACTATTGAACTCAAGGCTGGTTTCAATTAAACTACAAGTACTTTAAAAGACGTTAAAAATATCAATACTATAAAAATTGTGTTCAATGGATTTCTAGATGACATATTTAATTGAAATGTAACATAAATTTATCGTCCGGTATATTTTATTTCAGTCACATTCAACATTTATTCAAGTGAGTTACTTGCTGACTGGATTTTTACTGATTGGATTCATCGTGCTGCTTATTCAAGGGAGACTACTTTTCTGTCGCAGATTGTACTCACGAAAGCATATTATTAGTCTACGTTCTCTAAGTTCGACACTAACTTTCTGGGGATTAATTAAATCTGTTTGACAAAAATATAGTTGTGAATCAGTGTATTTTACATCATTACAATTTTTAAATTCTCAACGGCAGTTCTGATATACCATACATAATAGACATTTTTTGTTTTTATAGCTAAAAACATACCGGTACACATATTATTGTAATAGTATGGGTGTCTATCTCAGTTGACTTTAGTCAATAATCTGAGTAATTGCTAAACAGACATTAAGAAACTTGCTATCAGTGTTCTATATGTTTGGAGATAATCTTCTTGCCTCTAAATGATTGTTAGACATTTTGAAATTCTTCTCTAAAACATTTAAACCTACGTTAACCCGTAGCCGGCACACTGGGGCCTATAAGGCTCGGTAGTGATTTTGTTTATTTGCAGACAAATGTATTTATGAAGATACTGACAACTCATATATGGCTTTGTGTAATACACAGCAAATCTATGTATAGCATGTACATACAATCCAATTTTCGGGGGTATCTGCAAATTCTGGCTTCCGAGGCCCGGTGACCACTTTGTTTATTTAGAGAAAATGTATTTATATACTTTTTTTCAGATTTGTTCTTCGATATTCCTTAACAATCAGGGCCCGGATGTTTGAATCCTGGGTTAACTTAACCACTGGTTAACACTAACCATGGGTTAAATTTCTTAGCCCATGGGTTGGCTAAACACATGTTAAAAGCTGGGTTAGGGTATATTTAACTCATAGTTAGTGCTAACCAATGTTTGAACAATGCAATTTTAATCAGTAGTTAAATGTAACTCGTGGTTAGGCACTTAACTCAGGGTTAGTGCTAACCCACAATTCGAACAACCGGGCCCTTATTTCTAATACATACATAATAGTCAAATATATTTTTTAATTTATATAAATGTGTAGTTAGTAGTTTACAAAAACTGTCAGTGCCTAACCTATTCGGCAAGTGATATTAATTGAATAAGCTAGCCTAACTCATAGTCCACCAACCAGTCAAGCAGAAACCCAAACAAAATGTCTGATTACCATGTGAATGGAACAGGTAGTGGGTCTAATCATATGTTACCTGGGACGGTATTTATCAAGCGACTTAAGTCAGAAATAAAAGTTAAGTCTACTTAAGGACTTAAGTCTCTACGATTGAGACTTCAGTTCTGAGAAAAAAACAACCCCTAGACATAAGTTTTGAATGTTTTTGACTTAAGTCTAAGTTTCCTCCTGAGGTGTCTTAAGAATTCTACAAAAATTTAAGTTTACGTTGTTGTCTTACCTTATTCAATTTAATGAAAATGAAGTCAAAACTTAAGAAAAACTCAAGTTGTTTGATAAATACCGCAACTGGCGTTTCAATACACATGTATTTGGGCTATGGCATGTCCCAAATAATAGAACCCGAATCGGAGGGTTAACAGCTATAACAATACCAATGGATAACAAATTCAAGGGTGAAATTCTTGTGTTGAAGATCATTATTGGGTGGAAAATACCAAATAATAAAGTTACGGGTCATACATGTAGTTCAAGGTGCACACTTAATGGTGCCTGGCCCACAATTGGTAATAATTATATGTGTTATCTTGCCAGTAAATGAATGTAATTCTATTTCATCTGTTTCCACTTTAGTTTAGTCTTGCTTGAAACATGTATGGGGTACCTGCTAAAATTAGCCAACGATTATGTGCAAGAATAGGGATTCCCATATAAACATCCGATTACCTAAATTCTGAGCTGGCTAAGGTCTGCTTTTCTTGGCTCAATTTTGTGTGTGGTGTGAGTAGCTATATTTATGGTGCACATATTGATTGATATGTTGTTTGTAATTGTAACAGTTTTTAGAACATAATTATGTTAACATTGCTGGCTTGGGGTTTTATTTGGTATAATACAGTATGTGCATCCGTTTTGTATTTTATCTTGTACTTATTTCATTTGTTGTTTGTACAGTACTGTTACTTAAGCACATTGTGATATTAATAAATTTATTAATTTGGCTTTCAAAATAAACATGTATTTAATTTTAACACATTTGATTTATTATTATATTGTATTTGTGCTTTGATTATACATTCCAGTATGCTTAAAATAGTGAGTTTGACGTTTGGCTGTTTCATAATAAATAAAAAAATTACTAAAATTTTATTTCTGTTTTAGTGTGGTTAAGGCATGATACACATTATTGGACATATATTTATTTTTAATTACCGGTAAAATGTTTAATTTAATATCAAAACCATTTGTTTAGGTTTTACCATTGTCAGTTTGAAATGTTTTGCATAACAAAGTAAACCTACTAGGACTGCATAAATTATTTTTTACATTATCATGCAGACGTGTTTTCGGATCATAAAAACATTACTCACATGTGTGCCATACTGATTATATGAAACATGTCATTATTCTATATTAAACCTCACCTTGGCCTTGCTTGGGTCATACAGGAATATCGAAAGATGTTTCATAAAATCAGTCCAACATACTTGCTTGTATAATAATCTCTATGTAAGCTCCCAGACTATACCATTGAATCAGATTGGATGGCAGTGTATGCTCTCAAACTTTACACTGGTAAAATACCCATGGTTGCAGCTTGGGTATCTTTTTGATAATCTTTACAATAAGCTGTTGCATTTATCTATTTTTCGTATTCCAGTGTAGCCCGATAATTATTACATATCTTTTGAGTTCCAACCCAAAGAGTTTAGAATAACTCATGATTGAAGTATATACAGTGAAACCCCTTTAAACCAGACCCTCTGTAAACCAGAATGCCCTCTAAACCAAACTTATTGCAGTTCAGTCTTGAGGCTCTTTATGTAAACTGAACACCCCTCTAAACAAAATATTTTACTTGGTCCCAAGTGTGTTCTGTTTATAGGAGTTTTACTGAATTTCTTTTGTTGGAATGTTGAAAATGTGTGATCTGTCCATGATGACAAGATACAGGGGTCATAATAAGATTTTAATCCAGCTCTTGACAATTTTAAAGAAACTTGGTTTTGTAAGAAGACTTGCTTATGACTTCCTAGCACTGCATCAATTAATTTGCCTATTGAGATCCAGATCATTGAATTTGGACCGTCAATTATTGACATTAACAAAATTGGTATGAAACTTGTTCAGATGGTGTAGATTAAGACGTGTTCCAATAGTTCAGTCACTGGATGGAACCATGCAATAAAAAGTGGAAAACAAAAATGAAATATTCTGAGAAGTGAATCATCAGTTAATTCAAACTCAGCTTCTATGGTCATTAGTACTCTGTCCATGTCCATTACATGTTGTACAAAGATCCATTATATTTTCAACTGGCATTAAATGATTCAAGGATTGACAACAAAGCTTTTTTCCAATATTTATTTTTATTTGTCACTTGAATGCAAAAATATATATCACAGACATGCTAGATTATCAGCATTTTTATTAAAATTAAAGTTTAGTAGTGTCATAGTTAATTTATTTTCTTTACATTCTGTTATTAGATAATTTTTTTACAAATCTAACTATAAGCTATACATGTATCTATTGCAAGGGAGAACAAATTTGCAATTCATTACGGTCTATATTACTATCAACATTATAATGTACATGTATAATAGAAATATAGTCAATTATTTTCCAACAAGTGCACACTAAATTGGAATGATGTATTATAGTGGTTTTTGTGCCATAAGAATATTATTTTAATCAATATACATGTATATCTAAAGTAGCATTCTCAGTTGCATTATCATAACCATTCTGTCCATTTTTTATATTTTTATCTGCAGTATTGTAAAGGATATATTTTAACTACAAGGTAAGTGTAGTCTTACCAAAAAGATCGGTCCTAAAATAAACCTCTTTTTACAATAATGCATTTAGTAAGAGAATGTCTTCTGCAATAGCATATCACAATTTTGGTTTCAAACTACATGTAATAATTATTATTTTAGTTATTAATATATATTTATATAAAATTGAAATATGCTTAATAAGCAAACCATTGAGAATGCAAGTTTAATTTGTATGTTTAGCATACATTATAAATAAATGTATATTGTAGTGGATTTTTACTCATTTAACAACAGGATCGATAATGATGACCCTGTATGACATCATAATACAAGGTCAATGGCTATTAATTTTGGCCATTAATTTTGTCTAATTTGCTCAACATAGTAGACTTAACAAGTCAATGCTTTTTTGTTTGTTAAATTATTTTTCTTCCCTACAACACTTTGTAACACTATGATCAACACCTGTTCTAAACTTATATAACCCATATACCCCTCTCAACAATGAATGGAAGTCACAACATTATAGATGTTAAAATAGTGTAGTATAAATGTTATTAATTTGTACAGCTAATTTAATTATTAATTATCATTTAATGAATACATCAAATTTATACATATAGGTGCTATATATATTTATAATGTACTGATATGTATATTGAAATACATTTTACTAAAATTGAACAATGCTTAACCGAAAAATCCCACCCTTTTATAACATTTTGTAATGCAATCGTCCCTCGTGTTACATTGTTGAATTGCTTCTGTATGTACCAAAAATTAACAAAATATTCTTGCAGTGCTAATTACCAGAACCATCCAGTAATTAAGATGGTCACACAAAATTCTAAAACCTGACTAACCTGTGATGATCTAATGTCGTAAAACAGTTTCATAATTTACACAAAATAATTTGTTTCTTTATACATATCACCGTCACAATATTACAGTATAAATATGAAATCATTGTATATAAAATCTTGTATTAGCAATCTTTAAATATTATTTTAACTATTTTATTATACATATAAAGTTGATACGTAAAATTAATTAACAGTCCTTGTATGATATTCACAAGCCTAATAACATGAAATAAATTACAATGTTAGTGGTGGTTCTTTATTGCAAGTGTAAAACACATCCACCTTAATTTCACTCCTCGGTTGTTGGCCACACATCATCACAGTTCCCAGACATCAAAGTTTGTTGAAGTCCTGAAAATATTTATTTTGTTATTTGTAATGTTGTTTCACTAATATTAAGTACCGGGTACATGTATATCTATGTAAATCTTTCTATATTAAAGCTACTATGTCTAGTTGCCAGGGAAATAGTTTTGCCAAAAATATGGATGCGTATTTTGTGCTTAACATTATCTATGATAAAACAATAAGACTGAATTAACTGAAATATGTGCCAAAATATATAGAAATATACTCACGGATATGTAATAATTGGTAAACAAAATATACCTAATCTTCATTATTTTCTGTGTTTAGGCAACTGTGTAATGTGTATTAGTTACCACTTAGCATTACTCCTAAAATTACTGGAGGATAAATAACTCATGTCTGATTTCATGATAAATAACATGTTTTTGTCATTTAATCTATTCTTGCATAATTATTTCCAATGGAATCTGAAACCATTAAACAGAAATATGTTTTAATAAGCTAATTTGGTATTCATACTGAAATATTCAAGACATTTTTTTAATTTTCCAGATAAAGTATAAATGTACATGTATGTTTTGTTACCTTTCATGTCAAACCTGGAGAAGCTTGCACTTGTACAGCCCAGATTGTTATCAAGAGGGGATGTTTCAGTTGAAGAAACATACCAGGACACACTGGCAGGACTGGCAGAGTCATACTGACTGTCTGTTATATCACATTCAAAACAGGTACGAGGGGTTGCATGAGGTCCTCTAGGATACCCGTCATCATCAGGGTCATGCATGTATGCCCTAATAGCTCCTGCATGATGTTCAGGGCGATTTCTGTTCCACATAAAATGATCAGGTTCAATTCCCATGATCTAAAACCAAGAAAAAAATAGGTAACATAAAATGCAACTTTTCAAATATGTAAAAAGTGTACTTGATGAAGCAGACTTAATTTAGTGAAAAAATAATTACAATTTAGAAGGTAAAACTTTTGTTATTTTGTATATTTTAAAATTAATTATAACATGGAAAATAAACCAACATAATTTGTCTAAGAGTCAATGGTGTAAGGATAAAATTAGATTGGTGTATCAAATCCAAATATTCCATTAATTTTTAGTCATGTCAATACATTGTTGTAGAGTCACAGCTATTCAGATGGTATCCTATGTTATCAAGGTACATAAAAATACCTCTTCGCAGCATCTCCTACTAACTATAGCTCTGTATTCAATTCTTTTCAAAAGTTTATCTCTCTTTCGAAGAAAATCGGGATACTTGTCCTTCCACCGCTTCCCAAGAGCCCATGGAAATATCTCATATTTTATTTCTTCCTCATCTTCTTCAACATCATTGGCAAGGTACCTTCATAAAAAATACTTTTGGTTTAAAAATAATAGCATAGTACTAAGTATTAAAATTATGCCTTATAACTGAAGTTTTCATATATTGCGAGAAATTGAAAACTAGTTTTGTAAAACAGCCAAGCTGTTTCTGATAGCATTTTGATGGTTTAGTTCAAATTTATTATAGTGGCATAATATGCAGCTCTGATGACCAGGGGCGGTATTTATCAAGCGACTTAACTTGGAAATATGACTTAAGTCTTAGAAAAAACATGTCCCTACGATTTTAACTTAAATTCTCTGTTTTTGACTTAAATCTTAAGTTTCCTTCTGAGGTGTCTTAAGAATTCTACAAAAACTAAGGCTTGTTTACTGTAGATTTTTTGTAACTAGGAACTTACGTTGTTGTCTTACCTTTGTCGCTTTTCTGAAACTTAAGTCAAAACTTAAGAAAAATTTAAGTTGTTTGATAAATACTGCACCTGGTGTCCACATCTAAACTATGGGCACCATTGTTGCTATGGTATTTCTTAAACTTAAAGGTAATTTATTGGAAAATGCTAACCATTAAGCAAGTTTTAAATCAATTCGCATGCTACAAATATAAACCAAAATTAGTTTGTGTAAGTTAAATCACTCTGTATAACTATTGATAAAAGAAAACAAAGATATTATATAACAGGAATATACTGTAAAACTGGTCATATTTGCATATGTAAATTTTTGCGTTTCGTAAAACAATCAAATCATAATATGTATTATTTGCATTACATAATCACCAGTCTTTTTAAAGGATTTATTTGCCAGTAAAATGATGGACATATAATAAGCAGTGCATGAGGGTTTCTAAATTCCATAAGCAGCAACATGATATATACATTTTTATTAGAAAAAGGGGATTTTGATAACGTGTTAATAAAATTAGGCCACTTATCTGTATGTAAAAGAATCTACCGTACTATACAAATTTGAGAATACGTACAGGGCAATAAAGAAATTGGATCTTGAATATTCTCTCAAAGAGAAACCTGCTCTTTTGAAATAAGCAAATACCATAGCCAGGAGATACTGAAAATATAAATACATGTATATTTAATAGGCAATGATATAAAATACCTAAACATACAGAATACATAATATATAAAACCAATAATTATCTTATTAATTTTTAAATCACACTTCTTAATTTATTACCGTATTTTATTGCAATCTTGAAATTTAAAACCTCTCATAAACACATTTTAAAATAATTCTTAATCTACGATATATCTACCGGTATATGAATGCATAAAGCTATTAAATATGAATTTTGTTTTGTTTAAGTATGATTTTATGTCAACCTATGATGTGTGAAAAAAACCACCATTTTAACCATAATAATATAAAGCCTGTAGATTCAGATTCAATTAACCCTCTGGCAGAATGTACGAAAAGATATACAATGTCAAAGCTGTCTAATATATGATAAATCGTGTAATTGTTTATCCTACGTGTAAATATTTGTTTTTATTGATGTTTGTAATGTAGTATATTTTAACAATCGTACAAAATCGAATTTGGAAACAAAAATGGTTGTCTGCTTATTTGAAAGCACATAATCATTTTGTTTTGCCTAATTATCTTCATTATTCTTATCATACTTTCATTAGTTTCTTTTTACCCTATACCTTATCAGCAATCTTCATACAGCTATCAACATCGAGAAAGTCTTGAATATGATCATCCGCTATGAACAAAGATAAAGATTAAAATACCATAATACTTTTTTAAATGTTTACCGGTATATTAAAATGTTTTATTTGAAAATTCATTAAATCAGTGATTTTATATTTTCTTTAAAGTCACGGCACAAGACAATTATATACAATGTACATGTACCGGTACTAGTAATGGCATATCAGAGACAGCATAGATCTACTTAAACTTAGGTCATAATTAGTCAATAAAAAAATGGTGGTTAATTCTAAAGAATAAACAGCTTTAAAACTTTAGTAAAATGCCCTCAGATGCCATACACTAATACAGACTGTAATTATATTTTATATGCTTAATTAGTGTACTGTAAGTGTCTTTTTATTCTGTCTTGAGCAAGATTAAAATGGTCAAAACTGTCATATGTCTAAAACTGTCGGACACTGATGACTGCTCACGCCAATTGGGACCACAGAACCCAGAACACATTCAGCAATCATGCCCCTTGTATGATAAAGCAAGGATAACACACTGGCCAAGACGTGCTACATTGGCAGGCAAGTTCTAGGGCATCAAAGAAGACTTGATCCTGACAGCAGTATTCATCAACATAACTGGACTCCAAATCTCAGGCATGAACAAAACATCAAAAATATCTTAATTCTAAGCTTACCTAATAGTCCAAAGAAAGCTTGCATTTCCTTTGCTCTTACTACAAAACAGGACCGCTTTGCTCGTTTTGCTGGTGTTGCAACTTTATTATCACCAGTTGATTCATTCCAAATATCTGAAAAGTCATTTGGTTGTGAGTTTTGTCGGCGTCTTTTTATTTGTTGGGACTGATTTGTCGAGTCTTTGCTTTTGAAAGATATTTGTGAAACAAAAGAACTTAGGTGATTACTTGATACTGCTTTACGTTTGTTCTGATTTACATTGTTCCACATACACGAATTAATGGTGTATGATGCTACTTTAGAATCATTGCAGAAAGCTTCTTGAAAATCTGGAAGAACAGCATGCATCTGTAAAAAGAAATATAAATTGATGTACCATACTTGTAGCAGTAGCTTAATTTTGATAATTACTAATAATTATATATATATATGTACACTGAATTCATATTGTGCCATGAACTCATGTCAAACTTGTTTTCACGCAAATGAAAAATGCACAAAAATAAACTATCTAAAAGCTAAAACAAACCCAAAATAGTTCACAAACAATTGCTCCATTAATCACAATCGCGAATAAGTCATGCTTATAGATTTGGGATAGCGCATGCGTGAAAGGAAAAACATCTTTTTGCACATGCAAATATATTCTCAACGTCAAATTTCGAGATCACGATTATGAAAAAAATAGGTTTATGAAACATGTGCAGTATATTAACAACAAATTTAACACAAATACAAACCTTAATATTTTAAAACACTGAGATTCATGGATCTTCATGGATCTTATATATGATTTGTTTTTATTAATTTTTAAGTATATTTTGATAATTTCAACATTAAAATAATGGTAAATGGACACAACTTTTGTCAAAAGCAGAAAATGTTGAAGTTATAAATTGAGAAGAACGCTACCAATAGAGGGACAGAAAAACATAGTAATTGAATAAATTGTCTTTGCCTATCGAGCAGTAAGTTCTCTTCACTCGAATAGGATAATGTTCAGTTCTATTTCTGGTGTTTTTTTAAAGGTCTTGGTATTAATTTTGAACCCATAATGATATCCATGATTATTGATATCGGCATTTTTAAAACACAACAAAATTGCATTAGTAAAATGGATGGTTTTACGGGTAAGTAAACATTTTTATTAAGTTAAATACTTGTTTGTGTGGGATTTTCCTTCAAAGTGGCCCTGAATGATGCAGGTGACCTTTGCAAAGTAGCACAAATTGCATAACGATTGCGCGAGCTACAGTGGAGTAAATAAACATTCCGAACCTACAAGCATCCCGAAATTACAAGCATTGACAATTTATGCTTCAGTGATGTTGTTTAACTCACTATGGATACGAACAAATGGGAAAAAGGATGTATATTATACATCAGAGATGTCATTCAAGCTTAACTTTAGACGTTATATATCACTTTAGTTTTATTAATTAGCCCCAACTTTTTTTTTTTTTAAAGATCGTTTCGATGAAACTTTTCGTTACTACGTTAGGCGACATCCGAACTTAACGTGGTTTATGTCATAGTATGTAAACTCTTTCTATGTAACATTTGACCTGGTTCTGTAATTCAGGTAAAACATATTAAACTAAAACTCCGAAGGAAAATGACATTTTATCATTGCCTGTTCAGTGTTCTGTTTACCTTTTCATCTGTGTCGTCTGCTACCAATTTGACCGGTATGTTAGCGACATCTACCAAACAAGTCTGAAATTTTAAAATTATCTCCTCTTGCATTGAATTGGAAGCCCCAAAACGCCGTAAAGTATGAATGATGATAATAAATGTAGCCAAATTGATTCTAAGGCCTAAATGTATTTTAGTTTAGTTTAACTTAGTGCAAAAATAACAAAGGAGTTGGAAATAAAAATAACGTTTTAACTTTTGTGTAAATTTAAATATATTTTTATGATGAATTTTATAAATTGCTCTTGTGTACGAATGTCTCTTGAAGTCTTGAGTGTTTAATACATTTTCAAAGAAGAAAATACACCGTTAATGCTGGTCCCGACGTGTAGTCAACAAGCAAACGAAAGAAGTACTAGAGGAAGAAGAAAACAACGACGTAGAAGAAAAAAACACTGTATAGCACCCACCTTAGATGAGTTCAAATTCTGCGCTTTCGGGTTTTGTCAATTTATGTGATACATGCTTTTAAGCTTTAAAAAGAGAGAATCGCTCACATTTCTCGCGGGATAATAGGCACCACGTGACAAGAGGCATGGAGCTCGCTTGAAAAGAAATAACTTTATGTCTCGGTTCGCTGCACTCCAGACAATAGCGTGACCTTTAAAAGTGTAACAACTTTTTCAAAATGCTATTTTTAGCTATCGATGCGTATATTGTAAACGGAGCAATATGACGTAATATAATGACATTTCCCGCGAAAAACGTGAGTGATTCTCTTTAAACATAAATTTGTTCTGCTAATTGCTCTCGTGTCCATGAAAACAAGAATCAAGAGCAAAATGACTTTTGGCTCCTCATATGCCATTAAACTGCTATGAGAATAGCCTGTTATAACTTATTTATGTGCTTATATCCAATTTATGTTCAAGCATACATGCATGTCGTGGTCAGGCAGTCAAGCTGCCTAGACTTAAGTTAGAAGAAACCCGCTACTCTTGATGAGTAGCAAGGGATCTTTTATATGCACTTTCCCACAGACAGGACTGTACATACTGGTCAGTATAAGTAGAAGTAGGCCTACACTTTAAACAATATTTGAGTGCTTCCACTAACATCTTACAAACACTGAATTCAAAATTTAAAATAAAGTCTGCTGAGCGCTAAACTTGTATCATTGACAGGCACGCAAATAATCACATCACACAGTACTTTTATATTTACAAAGATAAATTTTGTTTGTTTAACGACACCACTGGAACACATTAATCAGCGGTTATTGGATGTCAAGCGCCCGGTTATATAGACACTTAGTCACAGGGAAAACCGGCTGCCGCCACATCTATAGGCTACTCTTCTTCACATAACAGAAAGGAATAGTTTGTGTACATTGTCACAGAAAGAATATAGCACACCACGGCCTTTAACATACCAGTCGTAGACTACTGGTTGGAATCGGAAATAATTCAACAGATCCCCCTAATGAGGATCGATCCGTCGACCTATCGCACTTCGGGCGGACGCTCTTGCGCTGAGCTACCACTTGCTCCATATGACAACTAGAATTCCGTACAATTATCCGTCTTTTAGACGTTACCTACAAAAGTGTGAAAGTGTGACGTTTTAAACGGAAGTCCACCATATTTTGTCACGACACACTAGGAAAAAAAACCCAGATAGTGTAAAGATGCGATCGTTTCTTTTGACAACAGCCAGTTTCCTTTTAACTGGATTTGTTGTTGGCAATGCTTATTTTCAGAAGAAGCAGTTCTATCCATCGGTGGTTTACATAACCAAGTCAAACCCAAGCATGGCTGTAAGTTGTTAACATCACTGTCAAAATATTAGACGTTACGACATTTAACATTAAACTTGTCAGACTGCTGATTCCGATAAGTGATCAAGTCAGTTGTTTAGAACTTAGATTAGAGCTAATGTTGTGACTCAGTGAAGTGCAATGATAACAACATTAGTGCTGGATTGAGAGGGACAATCGGATACCTTGATGGAAAGTGCAAATAAAATCTCCTTTGCCATTAATCAGTAAACTGAGTAATACAGGTTGCCAAAAAACGATGCAAAATCTTGCGATTACAATGCAATTTTGTAAAAATGTCTAGCAGTTGGCGATACATATATTTTTTTAGCCAAATTGATTCTAAGGCCTAACCGTTTTTATTGTGGCGCACGCGTGGAGACGGTTTGTTTTTTATCTCGATGTATCGCCAAATATAAAATAAGGCCCCACATCGAATAAGGCCCTATTTCACTTCTGCATTCTTTTTTCCGAAAGTACGCCGTTTGGAACTTTGTCATCACAACACGTTCTTCATGAAAGACAAACCAAGCCATCGATGTAAAAAACAGTGCGTAAAAAGGTTATTAAGCATAAAAAACTAGTTGTTCAACTTACGTGTATGCAGAGATCAACCTCCTGTGCGTATACAAGCCGACAGTATTTTCTATTCGCAATACTGGTACACATGTCAAGGTTGTATCCTCGTCCCACAGAAAATGGCTTCCGCGCATGCGCACTGTAGTCGATCGTCGAATTTTATGATATCACTGTTTACTTTGTTAAATTTAATGATCAAATATATTAAACAGATTTTAAACTAAATTTGTAACTGTAAAACAACCGACATACAACACGAAATCAGAGAACACTGTAGGGTTTTGCCCTAAATGTGTTATAGTGGGATTAACTTAGAGGCATCCAATCACAGCAATGTATTATTTACATATGTCATGCTTCAGACCTTCGGTTTTAAGGCACTCAATAATGCACTTGATTCATAATACAATTATTTTCTTTTAGGTGTTATACTTTCAAGCCTTCGTTTTTGTCACTCTTATGGGGAAATTGATGAGAAAAATATTCTTTGGACAATTAAGAGCAGCAGAAATGGAGGTAAGATAAATGTATATTATTGTCATGTTTAAAGAGAATCACTCACCATTTTTGTGCTAAAAATGTGATCACATGACAATGCTGTGGAGAGGGTGATAGACAAATTCATTTGTGTATAAACAGAAGAGAAAACATTGTCCTTGTTTATCTACCTAATTGCATACATTTATTACATCATAGTATAATATATTATGATTATAAACATCAACAGAAATTTCAAAATGTCATATTAACGTAAAATTGTGTTTTATACGTCATAGTACGAATATATCGCCAAAACCTGTAGTTAATTAGTTTGAATGTTTCTAAGGTTATGCTATTGTCTGGAGATGCAGCAGAACAGAAACGTTTGGCGCAAAACTTGATGATTGAGAGTCTTTAACCTTTACATTACTGAATTGTCTTTGAAGTTATTTCCCTTCTCTGAATGAGGAAGAGTTGACTAATTGTTTCAAATTGTGAAGTACATGGTTTAATATTAGTAATATGCACATGTGTATACAAGTATTATTTTTTGTCATTGTAACTTAATGACACATGGACCCTTTTAATCTTGTTTTGTTACAGCATCTGATTGAACGGTCTTGGTATGCGGTCACAGAAACATGCCTGGCGTTCACTGTGTTCCGTGATGATTTCAGTCCTCGCTTTGTTGCTCTGTTCACTTTGCTCCTGTTCATCAAGTGTTTTCATTGGCTCGCTGAGGATCGGGTTGATTATGTGAGTATCCATTTCATTCAGAGACTCACGGGTAACACTTGTAAAACTAATTTGTTTTTTTTGTTTCAAAATATATTTCATAGGAAAATATACAGAGCCTGAAATATAAACCCCAAAATACAAAGTGTCGTGAGTCTTTATAACTTTTCAACACATATACTAATATATATTTCTATACCAAGAGTTGATCACATATATCCAAACATACAATTTCTGGCTCTGATTCCTAATGGGTATTATAAATGGCAATCATAAGCAACCAGAATCATAGTCTCGATAAACCAGACTATTATTTTACCCGGTACCTGGAATCTTTCTGTTTTAAGTAGCATCCCAAAAATTTGAGAGAAAGTATGTCATTCTATGATTAAACACCTCTGTACTGACTACTTATGGATATATTTTCAGCAAGAATATATGCTTAAAATATATATAAATACACAAAACACTTAATAAAAATAGAAATAAATATATAAAATAATACCATTCAAATTTGTTAAGTATTCCATAAAAATAAATAATCAGAGTAATAATAATTGTGTGTCTTAATTCGCATTACATTCCACGATAACTTTTGACACTTCCGACATTAGTTGTTTTACGGCACCCTCTGTTGGATTAGTTTTAATGTTCCCCATTGTCAGTAAGTGACGGTGAACAGTTTTATAAGAAAATGCAGTATAAAAAGTGCTGCTTCCTGAGCAAAATAGAAAATGTGAAATATGTGATCACGCTTTTGTTTTAAAAGTGTTTGCAAATTTTTCAGATATTTCTTTCTATTTATTACAGATGGAAAGAAGTCCAGTCATCTCATTTGTGTTTCACTGCCGAGTATGGTGTAAGTTTATTTTCGTGTGATATTTTTGGGCCTATTGATGTAGTATTAATATTGCTGCAAAAAGCTGCAAAATGTTTCATTGGTTTGAAATTATTAGAACACAGAGCCAAATTGTTATACCTTGTCCATCCATCCAAATCACGTCCACATCATATCTCCTATACTAATTGATATAGCGTCATCATACTTTGTGACTGGATGCATGTAGGCAAGGTGGTGTGTTACGCACTAAAAGTAGATCTCTTCTCCCTTCTAACAGATACCATATAGCACATTGACTTTTGTTATTCATACCCCAATTACTAATTTGATTCAGTGATGTGTTCACGCATGGTTTTTTCAAAAATACTTTGGGTACAAATGTGGCATTTTAAAATTAACCAGATGTGCATATTTAATAACATCAAAACTCAATTCCAAGCCAAGAATTTGGATAAACGTGGTCAAGATATCACAGACACAGACTATTGGATTGATTATATTTTCTAGATTGTATTTTGTTATTTTCTCTCTTGCAGCTTTGTTGCTTGTGTTGGGTTCTGTTGATATGTTTTTCGTGAACCAAGCTTACTACAGTACTCTACTGAAAGGTGCATCCGTTCAGCTGGTATTTGGTTTTGAGGTACGACATTTTTTTCTTTTCTTGTTACATGCGTTGTAACAATATTGATGTATAGACCACATACTACCAAATAGAGTAATCTTATCCAGAATATTAGGACAGGGGTTCTAGAATATGGTGATTTTTACACTCTGGCCACCAAATAATTGTTTTGGTCGTGCCCAATGGCCAGTAAAAAAATTGATTTACTTACATTTATATATTTTTTTAGTGTATTGGTATTGGTATTTAAAAATTGGGCAAGTGAATTTTCATCCACGGCCAGTGAATTTTTAAATTGATGCCCCATGGCAAGTGAAATAAAAAAAAATTCTAGAGCCCCTGTAGGAGTTGGTTGGCTGTCATGACTTTGTGTAGTCTTGAGTAGTCGGCATCTAGTGAATTATCATGTGGGATAAATATACTTAAAACAGAAATTGATGTTTATTTCAACTGCTGTACATAACAAAGTTATTAATTAGTATACATTTGTCTTTACTGATTAAAAAATATGTTCATAAAACATTTCATATTTACTTTCAGTACGCGATATTGTTCACGGTGGTGTTGATGACTTTTGTGAAATATTTTCTTCATTCTCGAGAGCTACAGAGTGAAAATCCCTGGGAACAAAAAGCTGTTTACCTTCTGTATACTGAACTGAGCATAGGTAAAATTAATAAAAAAATATTAATAAGCATCATTAAATTTGAGTTTTAAAGGTACGTTTATCAAATAAAATCTCTGAAGCAAAGTGTCTACCTCTTGTCTACAGAAGTTAGAACTAATAATTATGGTAAGCTTATGAATGTATACATATGACAATTTTATACTTGTCATTATTCAACTAAACTTATGAATGCATTTAGAACTAGATACAGTTTAAGAGCCACTGTAATCTAATATTTAAGCTTAAGTTATGGTCTTTATTGTAATTATTGTCTTGAAGAAATATTTTTACAATGTTTTTGACAATAAGACACCTTGTCAATAGTCTGTCCCTTTTACTTTATAATTACAATGTGTTTCCTTTTTACAGGGCTGGTACGTGTTATACTCTATGTAGCATTTATGACCATCATGATTAAAGTGCATACGTTCCCACTGTTTGCCATCCGACCAATGTATCTCTCAATGAGGTAAGCTTCTACATGTCTCTCAGTGATGGTACATTGTATCTATGTTTATTTTCTTCTTTTTTTTAAAGTCAGGTTGCATGTGTATTTTAAATATTTGTTGTCCCAAATCATATAGCAAATTCAGTTTTGGAAGCCTCGAGTCACTGTTTTACTTACATATCTACATATCTATGTTCTAAAGCACATGTTCAAAAATGCATTCACTCGTATAATCAAGATATGGAAAAGAAAGAAAAACAACACAACCTAAATGCATAGATTGTACATGTGATATAATTCCTTGGTCTTGACACCCAATAGCCAATTTCTTTTTTTGTGCTGGGATATCGTTAAACAATAATTAATTCATTTTTGCTTTTTCAGATCTTTCAAGAAAGCATTGCATGATGTCATCATGTCAAGACGAGCCATTCGCAACATGAACACATTGTAAGTTTTTTACCGTGGTTAAACATATCTACAGTTCTAAGTACTCAGAAATAATATAACAGTATATAGGATCTTGACTAACGAAAAATTGGAATTATTATTTTGTTTTAGACTAGTGTTGTATGATTTGCTACTATTGTTTAGTTAGTTATAACTTATTTACATGCTTATATCCAATTAAGTTTAAAGCACGTTTGTCGTAGTCACACAGTCCAGCTGCCTTTACTGACTGTCCAGCACAGAAGTTAGTGTTAGGATGATAGAGGAAACCGGTTACTCTTATTTAATGAGTATCAAGGAATCTTTTATATACACTTTCCCACAGACAGGACTACATATCACAGCCTTTGTTGAACCAGTTGTGGACACTGGTCGGTGTAAGTGGAAGTACACCTACCGATTTAGCTTTACAGAGCACTCACTCTGGGTTGGAGTCGGTACAGATATTAAAAATCTCATATGCTACAAAAGGGATTCGAACTCAGTACCTACCAGTCTGAAGCCCGAAGCGTTAACCACTACACCACGGAGGCCGGTGACTCATTTTTTATTATATTTATTTTGTTATGCAGGTATCCCGATGCAACAGCGGAGGAGTTGGCGGAGGGTGACAATGTGTGTATCATATGTCGTGAGGAAATGGCAGTCAACTGCAAGAAACTTCCATGTAACCACATCTTCCACGCCAGCTGTCTTCGGTCGTGGTTCCAGCGCCAGCAGACATGTCCAACATGCAGGATGGATGTTCTACGTGCACCTCGCACAGAACCAGCCGCACCACCACAGGACAACCAGGCTGAACAGCAGCGACAATATGGTATGATCTCATTTTATATCTACTTATGTCGGGTGAACGTCGTATAGTAATATAACTGATAATCACATTATTAGTTAATGCAGAAATTGCTTCAAATATTGATTGGCATCTGTAATGATTCTGTGTATTTATGGGGTCCGAGGTCATGATGCATTCTATTTTATTAATATTATGGATGAAGGAAGATGCCTATTGGAGTATTCGTCTGTCACTATTGATATGGAGTTGGAAGATCAGAGATCAGGATTTAAGATATTTAAAGATAAAGTTTGCTTGTTTAATGACACCACTGGAGCATGTGTTTTAATAACGTGTATGTCAAACACCTGGTTATCTTGGTGCATCGTCTCATAAGAAACTTGTCACCACATAGGCTACTCTTTTCGATTAACTAAAAGAAATCTTTTATATCTGCTTTCCGACCGACAGGATAGCATGTACCTCAGTCTTTGTATCAGTCATGCAACACTGCTTGGAATGGGAAAACCCAATAATTCTGTGCTAAATCCCACTCCAGAAATACAGATTAATGGGTTGTTTCTATGCAAGATAGTAATGTGGCAAATCAACAAGATAGGTTCCCTTTAGGTGTATGTTGTACAATCAATTTGATAAAAGCTTTTCATTTATTTTTTGTTTTCAGCCCAAGCTTTCTTCCAACAAGCTTTTCCACAGATGTGGCCACCTCCATTTGTACCTGGTCAACAACCTCATCCACACCAGCTGGGACAGCAACCTCCACTACCAGGTCAGGCACAGCAACCGCTACCAGCTCAGCCAGGTGCTCAACCGATGCCAGTTCCAGGCCAGCAACCTCCACCAGCTCAACCAGCCTGGCAACCGGCGCCCGCGTCAGGTAACGTTAACAACTAGTCCATAATGTAAGACGAAGTTATGTGCTTGTATCCAATTAAAGTTTTTGTCATGGTCAAGCAGTCTTGTCATGGTCAAGCAGTCCAGCTATCTCGATTGCCTGTCCAGAACAGAAGTTAGTGTTAGTATGAGAGAAAATGTGCTACTCTTGATGAGTAGCAAGGGATCTTTTAAAAGCACTTTTCCACCGGCAGGATAGTACATACCACGGCCTTTGTTAAACCAGTTGTGGACACTGGTTGGTGTAAGTGGAAGTACACCTACCCATTGAGCGTTGCGGAGTACTTGCTCTGGGTTAGAGCCGGTACTGGGATTAAATCATTTTTGACCAATTGTGGACCTATATGGTGCTTTTTAAACACTTTTTCCCTCTCAATAAAGGCCTAAGTGAACAATATTAGCTGTACTTTAATGAATAAGCGTTAAAGACAAATTTAAGAAACAAACATAAGTGTGTGTGTGTGCATGTTTAAATTACATAGTCAGTAGTTTTTCTATTGTTTCATCAAATGAACTTCTGTTACCTAATTGTGTTGTTGTTGACAGGTGCTGCTGGGGGCGCATCAGCATCACCCACATCGCCTGCTGGTGCTACCACAATGCCACCAGGCATGCCACAAATGCCGCCATTTGACCCAATGTTCAACATGATGTCTTACATGTCACCTTTTGGTGAGTAAAACTATCAGTCGGTGTAGTTAATTTGTGTACGATTTAAAACAAAATCTACAGCTAAGACAAATATATTTCATGGGAACCTCTGTATTTTTGTGTGAGTTTATTTGTTTCATTACAAAACTTTTACTTGCTATAGTCTAGACCGATTTCTGAAAAAAGGCCTTATTTAAGACCTTAGGAGCATTTTTGGGTAAAAGTTGGGAACCAAACTTTTTAACATA
>JAULBR010089783.1:0-12511 GCA_032355825.1 Melanodrymia aurantiaca
TATGTATGTATGTATGTATGTATGTATGTATGTATGTATGTATGTATGTATGTATGTATGTATGTATGAATGTATATATGTACTTACAAAGGCAGTGTCGGGAAATACGTAATAAATAAAAGTACAAGTCTAGAAATCAGCTAGATCAGTGTTACAAGCCCATTCCAATTCCAATGTGGCCGTCCACAGAC
Organism: Melanodrymia aurantiaca; assembly: GCA_032355825.1. NCBI lineage: Eukaryota > Metazoa > Mollusca > Gastropoda > Neomphalida > Peltospiridae > Melanodrymia > Melanodrymia aurantiaca. Next base: position 192 of record JAULBR010089783.1, read on the forward strand.
AAACCGTTTTGGATCTTTTTTATATTTATTTCTCCTCCATCTCGAACTTATTGAAAACATCCGTAATATCAAAAAATAAAAATAACACAAGGAATTGGATGAATTTTATTTTTATTTTTATTCCAACCTCTGACATTGCCCACTTCAAAAAAGAAATCCGTAATCCTAAAGTTAAAACGAGTGCGGCCTAAGCTGTTACTTGGAATATACATAATAAATTATTCGATATTGCAAGTAACACAATGTAAGTACATAAAACGCTCTTATTATCCAGAAATAAGTTACAAGTGGAATTATATGAGCAAGTCAGGTACCTCCCGTCCTAAAACTCGGGAATGTACCTTTAAAGTGGCCGACATGCAGGCTCAAGTGTACATTATAAAACTGCCAAGATCTAAATATTAAATATTAAACAGAAGATAAGAGAATCGAAGAGGTAGTTAAGTCACGTGATCTCATAAAGTTTGCATTTGTACCGTGTCAGAGTGAATGTGCAGTATTTCACCTGTCAATAAGCCAAACATCCAAGAGGCTCCTGTGTAGGCTCAAGACTTAAGTGTACATTATAAAACTGTCAACATGTTATATATTAAACAATAGATGAGATAGTGGAATTGTTAGATTCATGGAGAAACACGTTCACTACAGTTATAAGGAAAATTCCTATCACCCGAACAACTAAACTTTACATGGTGTCATACTATAAAGAATATGTAATATTTCACCCGCCCAACAATCTGCCAATAAAGCAAACATGGGAGTGGTCGGCAAAACGGCTCACGTGTACTTTATAAAACCCTCCAGTGTCCAGTCATTAAATATTAAACACTAGACAAGAGTGCTGACTCGACAGATTCCTCGAGAAATACGTTCACTGTTCTAGGAAAATTCATATCACTTGATCAACTAAACTTTGTTTCGTGTCAGAGTAGAATCGAATATATTCGAATATAGTTGCTGTAATACTAATAACTACGGAAGCGCATTAGGGACAAGTAAAACAAAAAATCCGTTTTTTTCGAGTTAGTAACTCGAAATTTCGAGTTGCTAACTCGAAATTTCGACTTACTAACTCGAAATTTCGAGTTACCTTCAAATTACGCACACATCATTCCTGCTGCACCAGTGAGGATAAACACGTATACAAACGAGACGAACGGAGCTTCAGCTATTTTCATTTAGACATGAGAAGTAACTGAACATGAAATACACTTTGTGTACATGATGCAGTAAATTTTTAGGAATTCTGCGGCAAATTCTGCATCATATTATATATTATAAACTAAAAATAACACTTGGAAATATTATTACCTCCAAACAATTGATATAAAAATTATGTTAATATAATTATTATATAATTTATTAAATAGGAATCTTATTTCGTATTTGTGGAACTTGTCTTCGTCGGTTTCCGTAAACTACATGTAAGGTATAACGAACCAAAAAATCGGAACAACTTCAGTTTATTTCTGCAAATGTCACGTTTATATTGCAAGCACAGAAAATCGAAAATTCTGCGGTGATTAAATAAAATTCCACGGCGTAAAATTACGAATTCTGCAGATATTTTGCAGGAAATGTGATTTTCCGCGGACGAACAACTATTCTGCCGTAGGGGTCAAATTCTGCAAATGTTTCCGTGTCCGCGGAATGGCGGAATTCAGGGGGTTGTGATCTACCTTTAAGCTCTGAAGTGTGCCTTTTCAATCTTTTGCTGTTTAGATATTAATTTTTGTAATTAATAAATTAACTATTTATCTGATCAATACTGTGTTGTGTTTCAATAATACAAAGTAATAATGTTCCTCTGCACTGGGTGCAGCTTACGTATCTCCGTACAATGCAGACAAAGATCATTACATTGGTGAAACTAGTTACTTATAACTTATTTACGTGATTCTATCTAATTAAGGTTCAAGCACGTCCATCATGGTCACACAGTCCAACTGCCTGTCCAGGACCGAAGTTAGTGTTAGTATGAGAGAGGAAACCCGCTACAAATTGATAAGTAGCAAGGAATCTTTCATATGCACTTTCCCACAGACAGGCTAGCACAAACCACGGCCTTTGTTCAACCAGTTGTGGACACTGGTCGATATAAGTGGTATTACACCTACCCATTGAGCCGGGCGGAGCACTCACTCTGAGTTGGAGTCGGAAAGTAAGATCCACTAGCGGGATTCGAACACCGTTCCTACTAGCCTGCAGTCCGTGGCGTTAACCACTATACCACGAAGGCCGGTCTGGTGAAACTGTCGTGTATATAATAATGCTGTTTGTGTTTTCAGCTTGTTCTTCAAGTACAATGACTAATTTTACACATTGACTGTAACATAATTATACACGTTTCGTCTAGGCAGGACACGACATACATGTACCACACATGTGTATAACGAAGTTAATTGCACTGGTGAAAATATAGCACAAATATACCTCAACACCGACACCGATAACATACATAGAACATGTGTTTTATGTAGAAGTTATTGATAATCCTGATAACTTGCCTCTGCTATGCCATCATAGGTTATCTCCCTTTAGCATTCAAATTCTACTGGGTAAAGTAAAGTTTGTTTTATTTAACGACGCCACTAGAAACACATCGATTATAAATCAGCGGCTATTGGGCGCCTTGCTATATTGTCACATGGTCTCAGAGGATACCCGCTGTCGCAGCTACATGGGCTACTCTTACCGAAAAACAGCAAGGGGTCTTTTATGTGCACTATCGAACATATAGACAGGATAGCACACAACACGGAATTTTATATACCAGACGTGTTTCACTGTCTTGAACGGAAAATAGCCTTCACGAATGTTTTGCACTGTGGAGTATCGATCTCTCAACCCATCCCGCAACAGGCGGACACTCTACCTCTGAGCTACGTCCCGCTCCCCTCTACTGGGAAATGAGATTAATTTCATTACATGCAATGTTTACGATACGGTCACACAAAAATAATTGTATTGCCCAAGCGAGATGAATATAAACAAATTCCGTGTTGATGTAAAATTGATCGAGTCACACGCACGCACGCACGCACGCACGCACAAACACACACATACTGGGAAACAAATGTTGCATCGCGTAGACACATTCATACAAACTGCAACAAGTGGGAACCACTTGCAACATTTGTCGCAGAGATGTAGCCTGCAGCTAAATATTGCAACATGTTGCAGATTGTTGCACCTTGTCCTTGTATGACAACAAAATGTATGACAGACCTTAAGCATTTGTGAATGTTATGTTGTCAACATAAAGGTTGGTTGTTTAACGACGCCACTGGAACGCATCTATTATAATTCAGCGGTTATTGGACGTCCGACGCATGCCTATATTGACACATGGTCTCAGAGGAAACCCGCTGTCCCCGCTTCATGGGCTACTCTTGCCGAAAACCAGCAAGGGCTCGTTTATGTGCACTATCCCATAGACAGGATAGACACGGATTTTGATACACCAGGCCCCGTTCTTATCAACAATTTAAAGTCTAGACTTTAGCCTTTACTGGAAATCCAGACTTTAATAAAGACAAATTTGTTTTATTAAAGTCAGGGGCCGGTTATCCGATTCCTGGGTTAGCGCTAACCCTGAGTTTAGTGCCTAATCACGAGTTAAATTTAACTACTGATTAACAATTGCCTTGTTCAAACGTTGGTTAGCGCTAACTATGAGTTAAATATACCCTAACTCAGCTTCTAACGTCCTACGTTTAGCCAACCTGGGTTATATTACGGAATGTAACCCATGGTTAATGTTAACCAGTGGTTAAGCTAACCCAGGATTCGAACAACCGGGCCCAGGATTTCCAGTTAAAATCTAAACTGACTTTAAATTGTTTATAAGCACAGGGCCAGTCGTGTATCACTAGCTGGAACGGGAAATAGCCAATTAAATGTTTTGCACTGTGTATGTTGTGTTGTTGTCTTGGCATATTATACGTCACAACAACAAATAAATTATAGTTATGTAAGTGTGTGGTGCGCACGTCTGAGTGCTTGGTTAAGTGTATATTAATAATATATTCTAAACTCCGTGTGTTGTCATGGGCTACCTGCAGCAACTACAACTACAACTACAACTACAACTACAACTACAACTACAACTACAACTACAACTACAGTCATTCCACAGTCCACACGTTAGGAAGAGTTGAAACAAAGATGTCAGGTCTAGTTAATATGCATTGAAAATGGTTTTAAGAAATTGTTTATTTTTTTCTTGTTGTCTTGGTTACGTCTTCACGTGCAACTGCGAGTCTGAACAACAAATATCTAGAAAACAATGTTCTGAGCATCATCCCAGGATCATCAGTTTCTCATTGTTCATCCGAGTGTCTCGCTGATTCCCTGTGTCGATCTATCAACTTCTTTGCGCCTACTCTGGAGTGTCAGCTGAATTTCAGATCAAGCGCTGACAGCCCAGACAATCTCATCGATAGGAAAGGATCGTACTTTGGAAACAAGGAAGACCTACCATCGGTGAGTAAAGTAAAGTTTAGTAAAGTTTATTTTTTTATTTAACGACGTCACTAGAAACACATTGATTATAAATCAGCGGTTATTGGACGTGAGACGCATGGTAATATTGACACATGGTCACAGAGGAAATCCGCTGCCGCCACATAGGCTACTCTTCAACGAATGACAGCAAGGGGTCCTTTTATGTGCACTTTCCCATAGACAGGATAGCACACACCACGGAATGTGATAAAGAAGTGGTGGATCACTGGGTGGGACGAAAACTAGCCCATTAATATGTTTTGCGCTGTGGAGGATCGATCCCTCGACCCATCCCGCCACAGGCGAACATTCTACCTCTGGACTACGTCCCGCGACACCCACAAAAGTAAAGAATTCCACTCCATAACGTATTTCGGCCTCCGTGGTGTAGTGGTTAGCACTACGGGCTTCAGGCGGGTAGGTACTGGGTTCTTGGCGAGTTGATCGCATTTTTTTTTTAATTTCCTTGGGGTATACATTAGGTTATTTTCCGTTCCAACCAGTGATTCACGAATGGTTTATCAAAGGCCGTGGTATGTGGTATCCTGTGTGTGGGGAAAGTGTACAATTCGAAGAAGGGTAGCCTATAATGTGGCGACAGTGAGTTTCCTCTGTCGAAATAATATCTAATAACCGCTGTTTAATAATAATCAATGTGTTCCAGTGGTGTCGTTTGACAAACAACTTAATATTTTAATATATTTCGACTAGAGGCAATTTGACATTTTGTTAGTTAGTTATAACTTATTTACGTGCTTATATCCAATTAAGGTTCAAGCAAGTCTGTCGTGGTCACATAGTCCAGCCGCCTCGGCTGTCTGCCCACGACAGAAGTTAGTATTAGTATGAGAGACGAAACCCGCTTCCTCCTATTGATAAGTAGCAATGAATCTTTCATATGCACTTTCCCACAGACAGGTTAGCACATACCACGGACTTTGTACATAATGAAGGATCATATTCTCCCAGTATTTAAGGTAGAACACCATTTTAAATAAAATGATCCAAAAACTAAAAACAATAATGTTGACTGTAGCGAAAAAAACAATATCGCTACTAGAAAGATCATGTTCCAAAAATGGTTTATGCTAAAAGTATAAACTTAATTTTGAAGTATTTAGTAACCATAAAGTCGAGTTTTGATAGTTTACATCCATTGTTTACAGGGTGGAAAATACCAAATAATAAAGTTCAGGGTCGTAGTTGAAGGTGCACCCATCTTTTAATGGTAATACACTTAACCACGTCTATGAATAATTAGCAGACATTAGTGACGCCCACCAAGCACTGTGCCGCATGAAGCCGTGAGTATAATAATACGGCTGGAAGTGCGACTCGCTGTTCACTTCTGTGAGGATCAAGTGTCCATACAACCGAGCGTTTGATATTCAATATACTAATCATTAATAAGCAATGCGTTTCTAGGGGTGTAGTTAAGCAAATAATGTTTGTTTGTTTGTTTAACGACGACACTGTTTTTACAATTATTTATTGACATTGAGCTATACAGCTCATTTGTACAACCACATTACATAAACAATATACATGTACAGGAGAAACAAGAATACTAGCAAACAAAGTAAAGTTTGTTTTATTTAACGACGCCACTAGAAACACCTTGATTATAGTATAAATCAGCGGTTATTGGACGTCAGACGCATGGTTATATTGACACATTGTCCAGACATTTCATTGTGAAACCCTTTTCAAAACACACTTGACGTCAATGTAACGCTGATAAAGATTTTGCGTAGTTCTCCCCGATATGCATGATGTCATATAATATGGTTATAACAACCCAATCAAATTACTCGTTATATCAATGACTTATGATATTTATTTTCGCGCTAGAATGCCCACTGGGGTAATAAATAACAATACGTAAGGCTTAATAATGTTGAAATGGTATTGTTAAACGTTTGGTTTGGTTTAATTATTTAGTACGGCACACTTTCTGTGTTGTTATAATCAAGCCGTCTGATTGGTTGATTTCAGGCAAAGACTGATCCCTGTTCGGCACTTCGCTGCCTAGACTGTGAAGTGTGCAGCGTACACCGAGGAACCAGTCAACCGGTGTGCGTACAACGTGACCGTGACGTAAAGGTGTCGGCATTGTCCGGATCTGCAAGTATAATACTCGTTCATTAAAGGGACAGTCCCGACTTTTAAGACAAGTGCCTTGTAATATCTATCATAATTTATCAGTACGAGTTGATAAAAGTATCAAATCCGAGCCTTGGCGAATATCTTTATACTTTTACCAACTCGTGCTGATAAATTATGATATCACAAGACACGAGGGGGATATTCTGTTTATCATTCATTACCATTAGTTTATAATTAGGTTGATTATTAACAGAAATTACATTGAAAATGAACACTTGCCATGTTTGCATAATATTGGAAGCGGTTCGATAGGTCGACGGATCGATGCTACTCAGTCGACCAGATGTATCATGTCCCATTCCAACCAGTGATCCAGGACCGGTCCATCAAAGCCCGTGGTGTGTACTATCATATCTGTGGAAAAGTGCACATAAACGATCCCTTGCTGTTATTCGAAGTATCTAGTGTATGGCGGCTTAAAGTTAGCTTGTGAAGTAGTTAGTTTTGATAGACGTCACCTATTTATGACGTCGTCGAACCTGGAACGAGGCAATAATTATAATTTCTTTTGGGTGCTCTTTAGTGTGTCGGTGCATTTGGCTTGTGTGTGTGTTTACGTATGGTACAATCTGCTACACATGTTGTTTATCTTGTCTAGATGTCGCTCACAACTGCTATGACGTCATGACAAAACAAACAAATGGCGGAGTCTACACACTGAAAGCGCCAGAAGTGTTGAATCTACAAGTGTATTGTGATATGTCAACAGTATGCGGTGGATGGCTGGTATGTATATATTTTATCAACTAGGAATAGCGGGTTTCTTCTCTCATACTAACAGGCAGCTGGACTGCGTGCCCAGAACAGACGTGTCTTTAATTGGATATAAGCACTTAAATATGAATTGACTTTTGTGAAATATAATCTGTATCTGTTTCAGATGGCTGGTGGGTATAATTATTTTTCAAAATGAAAACCTTTTAAAACGAGCGACAACATACGTCCGCGACTTATGCCATTTCTAACATGATAATTATTATTTCTCTCTAATAGAGCATTTCTTATTATTGACCTATCAAACCCCAAACGTAGTGATGAGGCCCAGAACAGCCGTTCTTGAACCTTAATTGGATATAAGCACGTGCATTATCAAATGAATTGTTTTACACGTGTGTAATGTAATCTGCAGGTGTTCCAGAGACGAATGGATGGTTTAGTAGACTTCTACAGGACTTGGGATGAATACAAGACTAACTAACTAAGTAACTAACTAACTAACTAACTAACTAACTAATGTAATCTGCAGGTGTTCCAGAGACGAATGGATGGTTCAGAAGACTTCTACAGGACTTGGGATGAATACAAGGCTGGGTTTGGAAACCTAAGTGGAGAATTCTGGTTGGGTGAGTTGAGTGGATGGTATAATCTAAAGAACAAAACATTGACACGCCCAGAGGCCTTTCTAAAGATAAACAGTGTGTTTATTTAACGAAACCACTCTAACACATACTAGGAGCGGGACGTAGCCCAGAGGTAGAATATCCGCCTGTGGCGGGATGGGTCGAGAGATCGTTCCTCCACAGCGCGGGTTATTTTACGGGTTAGTACACGACTGGTTTATCAAATTCCGTGGTGTGTGCTATCCTGTCTATGGGATAGTGCTCATGTGTTTCGGTAAGAATATCCCATGAAGCAGCGACAGCGGGTTTCCTCTGAGACCATGTGTCGATATAACCATGAGTCTGACGTCCAACAACCGCTGATTTATAATCGATGTGTTTCTAGTGTCGTCGTTAAATAAAACAAACCTTACTTGTACTAACACATACCAGTTTAACTATACTACATAGCCACGTGTTTTAGCAATACAAGCACAACTTAACGACACCACTGGAACATATTGATTAGAAATCAACGGTTATTGGATGCCAAACCCACGGTTATATCGACACTTGTTCACAGAGAAAACCAGGTGCCGCCACATAGGCTACTCTTACCATTTTACAGCAAGGGATATTTTTATGTGCACTTTTCCACAGACAGGAGAGCACATACCACGGCCTTCGATAGACCAGTCGTGGATCACTGGTTGGAACGGGACATAACGCAACGGGACCTATGAGGCGGATCGATCCTTTGACCCATGTAGCAATACCGGTATACAGAAAATATTGTTATTCCGTTCGCACACAGTTAGTTAGTTATAACTTATTTTCGTGCTTATATCCAATTAAGGTTCAAGCACGTCTGTCGTTGTCACACAGTCCAGCTGCCTCGACTGTCTGCCCACGACAGAAATTCTGCAAGTTATTGCGGCATCCTTTTCAAACTCGAATCAGCGGCTTTAAATCGTGTTTGTTTTGCCGGATCCGTGTCCTCTGTTAGCAGGAAATTAGCCGAATGACGCCGCTGATTGCGTTCTTGTGAAGCAGCATGGCACAACGCCTTGAAGAGTCAATTTCAGAACCGCTCACTGCGGCGGATTAATCTCGAATATCGGTCGTCACATCTCGTTCTTTTTTTAATTTCTCGTGGGATTTCGCGGATGTCCGATCTTTGAAATGAGCAAACAAGAAAGCCATTGCGGAAGTTCACATCAGTACCACTTGCTCCCACCCATCACAATCGCCCTCCTTAATTTTGTAGTTGGTTAAGCTTGCACTAAAAGTATTCACACTCAATGCACGACCCAAATCAAATAAATAGCAATTTGCTGTTGTGGGGCGTAAACGTTTTAATAAAATTAAGCGTTTATTTTCTTCGTCTTAAAACGCTTCTTGTAAAGCGCAGGTTTTTTTTTGGCGAAATGAATTGCAATTACCATTACCCGGTGGTCTATCTTGTTGACTGTTTGAAACCGTGTTGACCTTATGCCAGTTAGTTTGGACTATAATTGGATCTCGAACCGGAATAATCCTATTGACATATGAATATATATACAAGTCTACAGACTACACTAACATACTTATTTCTACCATGAATTTTAAGAATGCTTGATCCTGATTCATAAGTTAGATTAATTTAGCAAATCTGTGATAAAGATAAAATACCGCTAAATGTGAATTGTTGCGCGTATGAATATGAATATAATATTATGTTCCATGCGTTGTTTGTAAACTAATATTATCTGAGAAAAAATGTCTGAATGTCTAACCGAAAATGACGTAAAGAAGACACATTTTCGTTATGTAAACAACGGCAATGTGTGCTTTAAAGCGAGTTGATACAAAAATGGTTTAACGATAAATGTACCCTACAATTATCAGATACCTGATAAAAAATACACCAAGTGTGTTTGTTTTGATGCCCCCGTAGCGCAGTGGTTAACGCTTAAGACTGGTACGTACTGGGTTCGATCCCATTCGGGGCTTATTGGATTGTTAACCGCAGTATCACCTTCAACCGTAACTGAGTGCTCCGCAAGGCTCAATATGTAGGTATACTTACACTTACACCGACCAGTGTCCACAACTGCTCTAACAAAGTCCGTGGTTGGTACTATCCTGTCTGGGAAGTGCATACAAACGATCCCTAGCTACTTATCAAATAGGAGTAGCAGGTTTCCTCTATCATACTAACACTAATTCTGACCTGGATAGGCAAACGTGCTTGAACCTAACTAACATTCACATACGAATTTCATCTCCACTTCGCGTTTTCTAATCTTGACCATACTGTGTTCCGCAATGGCATAATGTGGTATTAGTTTAGACATAATGATAAACGATCTTTGGATAAGTGTTGCGTAAATAATTTAGCACAGCGCGATCGTAAAAGGTAATGTATTTTTAACACAATTTGATGTGTGAGAATAACGTATGGCACAACGAATCTACATGACCAGTGTCTTAGTAATGAACGTAATGTCAGATAGCTTTAGCTCATAGGTTGGAGTTTGCCTATTTATTTGTTGCCTCTGTGTGTGCGCGCGTTTGTGTGTTTGTCTGTTAGTGTGTGCGCGTGCGTGTTTTGTTTATGTAATAAAACCGTTATTGCATTTATTTGCAGTCATATTTACCATTGCATTCATCCTCAAGTAAATGACTCGACTAAAGTATCTTCATTTACGAGAGGATTCATGCAATGGATAATATGCGTGTACATAAATGAAAACTCATGTAATAACACTTACTTATTACACGTCAGCTATTGCTATCAAAACCTATGTACATGTAACGATGCAAAAGTGACTCGGGGCTTACACCTTTGACTCTCTGGAAAACATCATTAATCTTGCTGACTCGTGAGTGCTCATCATTAGTGTTCATTAGTGTCGGCTAAAGCCATTGACAGACCATATATCTATGTTTTGTTGTGGATTGCGTGCTCCCAGTGGACAACGGAAATATCCACAATGGCATAACGTTGTCGTTATTGTCTGGTGTATCACATAATGATACCAAATGACACTGAGATTGTTCACAACATCATTCTGTTGCGATGGTTACACAGTACATGAAGGGAGACAAGTAATCGGCAAACAGAATGAATGAATTGATGTTTTACGACACCCCAGCACGAAAAAAAGACATCGGCTATTGGGTGTCAGAACATGGTAAATAAAAAACACTGGTGTCCAGCACCAATTACTTAAGAAACCGGTGTCCAGCACCGGACAAACAACAATGAAACTAAATCAATGATATTTATAACAAAGGTAAATTCGGCAAACGGAAGTCGTGCGCCTAGATTTAACAACCTTGTCTCCGTATGAACAAGTCCAGAGGGATGTTCAGAAATGCTGCCACGGTATGCAAATATGAAGCTTGTTTAAGCAGTGGAGATACCATTCTGTTCGCGCCATTTGTTACGCACACACTACATAACTCGACTACACTTTGTACAGATGGAAATATTTTTTTATAGGAAATTCTAGATGAAAACAAAAACCTAACACGTTTACTCTTTGTATAGACTGAACTAAGTTTTTTTTATAGGAATACGCTATTGCGAACAAGTATACATCTGTTCAGAATTCTAGATGAAAACAAAAACATTTTGGATTCCTTTTTAATTCAGATATTAAATCAAGAAATGTATCTTTCAGTTCTTTCTATTTTTGCTCTGTAGTAAATAGTAAATTGTATAAAAGAGTTATATCTTTCCTTGTTGTATTCTTTTATGGAGGCGTAGTGGTAGTCAGAGTACTTTTTATACTCATAATACAAGTGTAGTCATGTGACCAAGCAATAACGTCATATTTGGAAGCGACGTCATTCTTCGAAGGTACCTCAGCCCAGGCGTAGTTTGGGGGAAGATGTAAAGTCAGTCTTTTTGGTTTTATTGCATTTTTCATGTACGCTCATTTATTTGAATACCAGTCATGTGCAAGCGAAACTGTGGCATTATTGTTGTCATTGATTTGGTTATCTTCAGGCCTCTTATCAGAATATACTAAAAAGGGAAGCAAGGAGTAAATCAAGATAAAACAATATATGAAGAGTTATGTCCCTTTGAAAGGAACTACAGGCTACGAATTTTATTTGTCACAACTTGCGAGACATAATTTTGCTGTAAAATTATTAATTGTTGTTAATACTGATACTGAAGCAATTTGTAACAGCTGTCTAATGTATGTATATACACGTAAGGCAGGAAAAGAATGCATCTGGCAATTACCTGATAACATTGTCCCCTGCGTGTGCTGAACCTCAACGTGGTGCAGGGGTGTAACACTCCCATGGATTTTCCATGGGAGTGGCTAATAC